>VDFB02330029.1:0-80254 GCA_007258455.2 Sequoia sempervirens | reverse complement strand
CTCGATGATATGATGAATCACCTCGACAAACCTGAGAGACAAGAATCAACCACTCTGGTCTAGCACTAGGATTCCACTAATCAGTCCCGCTAAGTACAACGACAATGCTTGTACCCTACAAGATAAACATCTGTCCACATCCAATTGCTGCCACTGAATCAGTAGCTCGTCACTGCCAAAAATAATATGCACAGACTCATCCAGTGCCTCGCCTGCTACCCAACACTTGCTAACCGCAAGCCTTGTTATGGGGAGCCTTAAAATCCATCAAACATCCTCCAGAGTCACTGTCATCTCCCCGTTCGGCAAATGAAACGTTAATGTCGTTGAGTCCCAACGCTCTATCAAGGCTGTCAGCATGGCCATGTGGGCCTTAATCATCGAATACAATAACATATGAACTAGTCCTTCCTCTGCTAGCCTCTGATGATCTGCACCCGTCATCGCCGCCATGCATCTCGTCAACACCTCAGACCGTCTCTCCCGCGTCCGCAAGCTCTCAACATTCTGCATCCATAACAACACTGTCAATTTCCCCTAGAGTCATTTTCCCCCCCACTTTTTTTTATCTTACTCCTTCCTGCCTCGAGATTTCCCTTTTCCATCCCACCGCTTCCCCCCTCTCTGCCTTTAAATTTTCAGTCGTCTTGGATCCTTGCCCTCGATTGGGGTGGACCCGCCCTGGGCCCTGGGCGGCTTCGCCTCGGTCCCTGGGCGGGCCCACCCTAGCTCGGGCAAACCTGCCCGACTCCATGGGCGGACCAGCCCTGGTGCCTAGGCAGACCTGCCCGAGCTCTTGGGTGGGCCTCTACCCAGGTCAGGCGGACCCGCCCAAGCTCGTGGGCTGGCCTCCACCCAGCTCGGGCTGACCCGCACGAGCCCACGGGAAAACCCACCTAAGCCCGGGTGGACTCGTCTGAGTGCGCAGGTGGACCTGCCCGAACCCGGGTGGACCCACCCATGCTCATGGGCGGACTTGCCCGGGTGCGGGTGGCCCCACAAAATCGACCAAAAACAAAGCATCCCCCCACCCTCAGTTAACATTTTTTCCTCTAACCCAATTTTCATCCAGCCCAACCCAACAAAACCCATATTTTCTTTTTTGAAAAAATTTAGCCAAATTGCCCAAACTCACAAAGTGGGGTTTCGAACTAACCTGGCATGGCACGACACACTCACTAAAGAATCATTGTCTCTCGTCCGCCCGGTGAATGATGTCAGTATCATACTCCGACATCGTGTCCCTTCCCTCTTGCCCTCTCATTTTCTCCCTCTCCTCCTCATTTGACAGTTGTCCAAATGAGGAGAGGTAATTCCTAGAGTTACCTTTTATAGCTTTTTCCCTCCCTTTTTTATCTTTTAAAATAAAGAGAATTTTTTCCTTTTATTTAACCTTTTTTCCTCTCAACTAATTCACCCACCCCCTATCTTCTCGGGGCCGCCATTTGCGCACCGTATACTCGTTTGCCTCCATTCAAGCGCCAATCTTCTTGTTTTTTCATGCTCTTTCCAACGACATATACCACTTCATACTTTCGAGAAGTTGTCCGAGGCCCTTTTTCCTTCCCCGTCCTCCTTCTCGAGGGGGCATACCCTACCATTCTCTCCCAATCTTTCGTCATAAGCTTTCTCTTGTGAGACCGTGGCATCCCCTTTATTTCTCCCCCATTCGGGTAGCTCACACAAACTCTCCCATGCTGAGGCATCTTTTTTCCGGTCGCTTCTTCCATAAAGTCGTCTGTATTTTATTTTTTTTTGAAACCCTATTATCCTAATAGTGTTTCGAAGAGGGGAAAAATGTAGACATCTAAATTTGACCACATCCATATGGTCAAAGGCGTCTCCTTGATCATCCCGTTGCTCATTTAATTCGTCCTCTTTGCCGGTATTAATTAAATCACTCATTTAATTCATATTTTGTGTCCTACATAAGGTTTCCAAAGTATTTAATTTAATAAATATTTTTCCCCTTTTTTCTCTCTAAATTAAATAAATATATCACTTTATTTAATTTAGTCATATTATCTTTTGGAATTTTAAATTTATTTTTAAATTCCTCACTTTATCTCTCATTGTCACATCCTCCAACTTTTGCAAGTTGGTCTCTAATCCCTCTTAACAATCTAACCCTCTTTCTTAATCATAATTAATTTATGATTAAGATGTGCACACCCCTAATCATCATTAGGGTCCCATTCTCCATAATTTCCCACTTGCCTTTAATGTGTCATTAATTAGTCTAATCAAGTACTTGCACAACCTTAATCACCTAATTAGGTCAACCTAATCCCCATATCATTTATGGAATGTGTCCTAAGTCAACTTTATTAAAGGCTTTCTCCTTTTGAAGAAGACACTCCATTCCCCATGTGAATTTTTAATTCACATTTAATCCCCCAATGCATCCCTTGGAATTTAAAATTCCTTTTCTCATCCCCATGTGGATATTTGAGGAATTTTTAATTCCTCACATGTCCTCTCACCCACATGGGGACAAGGACCTCTTTTATGAGGAGATCTTGTCCCAATCCCAAGGTACCATGTACCACCTCCATGTCATGTACTCTTTTTCCAACTCATGTACACATCACCTTTTTTAAGCCACTTCACATGCCGCATGTCAAGATGTGAGGGCTTGTGAGTTCTCAAATCACCTTAGCCCTACATCTTGATCTTGGTGGCTTAATCCCAACCATCCATTTCCCTAGAGAATTCCAAAATCTCTATAAATACCCCCTCTTTTCTCTCATTTTGGGGGAGATATTCATGCTAGCCAAACTCTTGCAAAAAATTTCTTTGAGCCACACTTAGCCAAATTCGCATTCTTGCATCCATTTCCACTTATCTTTCCATCCCCATCTCATCTCATAGCTTGCATCTCTTTCCATCCAAGGAGTATACAACATCGAAGATCAAAGGGCCAACCAAAGGACAACTCAACAAGGTGAAATCTTTCATTTTGCTTTTCTTAGTTAATCTTTAGGCTAATTTTGAGGTGTAGGGTGTTTTTAGTTGTTGTTTTGCATTCTTTTTGTTTGTTGTTCATTTTCTAGCAAGTAAATTTGCCCTATCACAATTTCAATCCATTAAAATAGATACTAGACCATCTCATTCACTTATTCATATCAAAAGAACTCATGTTATGTATATTTATATTTTGAGCAATATAATGGAGTAGATACATTATAACTCGTAATCCATTTTTAGTGTTCAATTGTTGTGTCAATTTTCATGCTTATTTATTGCTTTGTTGTCTCCAAAGTGGTCTTTTCAAGTTGTTTAAATCTGCAAGATTTATCAGTGCACATTTGTTGTTACTGTGTGGATGCTTTGATTAGTTTCTAGTTAGGTGTGAATTAAATTCCTTTCAAATAATTCACTTTAATTGGTTCATATTAAGGATTAAAGTCCTCTTAGAGATTGGCACCCTCTTATGGTCTAAAAACTTGCATTTTTGAGACCCAACAGATTGCAAATAACTCTGAAAATTTAGAAGTCTATGAAACAGTGTATATATTCTATGAAACAATGTATATATTCTTGTACTTGTAAATATTCTTGTACTTTTATATTCTATGAAACATTCCTTATTTTGTATGAAACAATGTATATATTCTTGTACTTGTAAATATTATTTTATTGTTATTCTATTAAAGGAAATAGAGTTTGAATAAAAAATGCTTCACTCTTTTTTGTGAGTATGTGAATTATTGTTTAAGGAAAAATCTTACAGTGTTTACATTTTTAGTTTACTAGTTTCAAATCTTCATTTGCTACGTATATAAAATTGTATGTGCTCTTTATCTCTAATGACATAAAACAATAATGTCATCAAAATTAGGGTTTTCAATTTCAACACCATCATTGTCCACACTTTTCATATCCTGTTCACTTTTAAGTACAATCATTAAAATTTTATTTCTATTTCTTGTCCCAGTTAATCTTGATTCCTTTCAGCGCAACACAGTAGGTTGCATGTTAAATTTCAAACATTTTCTTTGCATTTTTTTGTATATATTATTTTCTCAGTGCATCATTATGTAACAACAATTTCACTTCTAAGATATACAGTAAAAATAAATGAAAGCACATGTTTTCTTTGTCAAGGGAAATGTATGGTGAATACCCTATGTCTTTCACATAAGTGTGCCAGCGAAATAAGACATAACTGATTGAATCTGATTTTCTACTCTACAATTGTTTTTTATGTGCTTTTTACTTTTTGCATGTGGATTACCCTCAGAAAGAGATTACTTATCTTTTCTTAAATGAAGCCTTTACATTTCCTGTCTACGAAAGGAATTTACTACTTGACAACAGGTTCATGAACTTCATACAAATTAAGATTGGTGTAAAAGGCCATCCCCACAAATGTTGTTTGGTCTAGAATTATAATGGAAAATAAAAAAACTTGCTAGGAGAATAAAACGGGTTTTCAATTGTCCAAGTACACCATAATATTACTAAAGCATTTCAAATTTTAGGCCATAAGAATCATCTTTTTTTAAACATGGATTGCAAATAATTCTAAAATTTTTGAAGTCTTGGTCATTAACATTATTGTCTGTTACAATGTCATCCAGTGTATCACTGTCAATGTTCATATGTTCTTTCAAGTATTTAATATTATCATCATCCTCATCTTGACCTGCATCATCTTCATCATCATTGAAATTTGAGTGTAGACCATCTATATTGTTACCAGATGTATTTGGATCATCATTTTCTATACCACCCATATTGTTGTCTTCCATAACATCATCTAACTCTGGATTGTTGTCTTCTTGTGCCTGAACATAACCATCTCGAACATCATCATGGATGTCAATTTCTTCGATGTTCTCTAATCCCTCTCTCTCATTTTGTTGGCCATCATCATTTTTCTCAGTATCCACTAATGCATTGTCAAATACATGCCTTAATCTTGGATCATAATGTATGACAAATATCCATTTCAGGTCCAAAATATCTTCATAGAAAAATACTAACACATGAACAACATACATATATTAGATGTATGTTATAACAATTTTATTGATTAATAAAAACATGTATATATTCACAATAAGCTATGAATTAATAGATTAATGATCACTACCGCTTCTTATTTGAGTTAAAGAAATACCTACTCACAATGAATTGGTAGAACATAAGGCTCCTTATCCTCTAGTAGGAATGATGAGGAATCTATAGAAAACAATCCACTATGGGTATCGTGTCTTCCTGTCCTCTCAAATGCTTCATACCATCTACACTTAAAAATACAACATTTAAAAGAGAGGTAATCCAACTCAATAATTTCTTGTATTTTCCCAACATATTGTAGATTCCCTTCAATTATATTCTTATCTTTTGAGCTTGATCGATTGGATTGCTTGAAGTCAACCATGATGCCACAATTGAAGGATCATCTCTTTACGTCTACACTTTCTACACGATAATGTCGACCATATGCCCACATTGTTGGATATTTCCTCGCCTGTGAAAGACCATTTATTTCAGTGAAAAAAAAATATAATGACGAATATTAAAATAGTTAATACAATTAAAACTGTAAGGAAATAACATTTTGTAAAATTCCAACTGTACCTATCTTTCACATCCTCTAGACATGTTGATTTCATCTTCTGTTATGTTTGAATATTAACCTGCATCTTCTATTTGATTTTGAATTTGTTCAGTAACCCATTCTATTTTGCAATCTTTACCCCATTCCCCAAGCAGAGGAGTGGTAAGTGGAGTATTCCTTGGGTTTGATCTCTTAAACTGTCTCCTTTCTTCTAACACTTCTCTCTTTTTAGCATACATATCAATCCATTTGTTCATAAAATCCATGTGATACATAATGAACTTGTCGAGTATAGAACTTTTGTCTACACCTATTACATGCCAACATGTTTATTTCAAACTCCAAATGTTATGCTATTAATTTGATAAATAAATTACAAAGTAAATTAATGATTGCAAGAAAAACAACCATACTGATTGTGAATTTACTTAATAATTTCTAATTCAACACCATTATATTGTGGTTTTTCTCCATCAATAATATTTGATGCTCGTTCTTCATCCCAGACACGTGGGCCATCTTCAGAATCCTTACCAAGGAATTCAGAAAGGAAAAAAAATGCTTCATTCAATACATACCCTTTAGCCATGCAACCCTCTGGATGTGCCTTTTGTATGACATATCTTTTAAGAGTTTTCATATACCTCTTAAAGAAAAACATCCACCTTGTTGATACAACACCCACCAATTCAATGTCATCGACTAGGTGTATAAGTAAATGGACTTGTAGGTCCATGAAACTTGTAGGGAGCTCCTTCTCAAATACACATACAATTTTTGCAATTTCCTTTTTCCACTTTGGCACTTCAGATTCATGGATCTCCTGGAGGTCACCCCCCTAATATAAGAATAGTAAATTAGAATGAACCTTTAGTCATAAATTAAAATGCAATATAATATCTCTAGGTCTCTCACACATGAAAATTTCATATAACCACATACCTTGTAAATGCTGACAATCGACTTATGGCACTCCTTAAGTCAACTGCAAGACAAGAATTCCCCTAATTGCCAATGGCATGATATGCTATCAAACACATTTATGAAAAGGTCATTATTAGTTTTTTCTCACACAACAAAATATCAAAATAAATTTAGTGCTTAATCAATGTTACTAGTAAATTTTAAATGCTAATATATAATACCTTCATTAAATTGTGAAAATCATGTTTTAAATCCTGTGATATGTCCATCAACTGTAAAATCTTTAGCCAATTATGACCCATAGCCAGTAGGTGTCCTTATTGAACGGATGACATTTTTTAGTTGGTCTAGCTCTTTTTTTTTTTCAAAATCCATGGAGCTTCTACATATGTTTCATTTTCCCCGTTTGGTCACAAATGTTTTCTATGAAATTTGGTACGCGAAAGAGCAATATCTCTCCTTGAAGACAAGGTGTCCTCTTTTCCTTATATATGTCAAAATATAGAATCTGGGATATTCTTGAAGATGTGCATGGGATCTAATAGGTGAGATATTAATAGATCATTCCAGTAAGGGAGCTCATAAAATATGGATTTCCTTTTCATTCTTTTTGGCATATTAACTACAACTTATTTTGGTTCTTCAATTGAATCACCCTGATCAAAAAAATCCTCCCAAGCTTTCAATTCAACATCTTCATACTTCTTAAGCCAATCATCTGGACCCATAATCATGGGAGGGCCTCTATTTTCAACTTTTCCATCAAATTGATTCTTCAGGCGATTTGTAAACCTATGATCTAGTGGTAGAAAAACCCTGTTGTTTGCATAAATAAATTTATGTAGATCTTTAGAATACCACCCTTGAAATTGTTCTGCACATCTTGGACATGCAAATATCCCCTTTGTTTGAAGCCTTGCAATTCAATAAGTAATGTTAATAACATAAAAAAATAGTATAAAACTAAGTATGAAAGTTTGGATGAAAATAAATTATGAGTGTAAATACGTAAATATTTTATCTTACCAGAACAAACACCAAGTCCTAGGAAATCATGAATAGTACAACATAGTACACCATACAACATGAAGGACCTATTTGATGGAGGACGCGATATGTCATACATTCTTATGCCTTTCCATAGTAGTTGCATATCATCAATAAAAGGTGCAAGATAAGCATCCATGTTTTTAACTTGATGTTTTCCTAGAACAATGAGAGTCAACATAAGGTGCTCCTTTCTAACACTCATCCATGGGGGAATATTGTATACTATCAATCAGACTGGCCAAACACTATAATTTGATAGTATAATTTGTATACTATCAATTGCAAGACCAAACTTGATACTACGGGGTTCATCTTTGAATTTTGTTGGCCATTTTTCCTCTATGTGTTTCATTGCTTTGGAGTTGGTCAGAATTCACATGAATCCATCTTTACTCCTATTCTTTGCATGCCAGTCCATCAATTGTGCTAGTGAATTGCAACGAAACATTCGTTGAAGTCTAGGTATAATTGGCATGTGATGTAAAACCTTCTTTGGAACTGTAGGACCTTGTACATTTGTACGATATCTCTTCTCTTTGCATACAGGGCATTCTACCTTGTTTTGATATTCATCTCTGTATTAAATGCAATCATTTTTACATGAATGAATTTGCTTATATTTAATCCCCAACTCAACCAACAACAAACGCGCCTCTCTGCAAGTTGATGGCAACACATTCTCTTCAGGAAATATTTTAGTTTTTAGTGCCTTGTAAGATTTCCAGAGATTAAATCAATTGAATGTTTGACTTATGATGAACATGTTTGATATGAGATTAAATCAATTGAATGTTTACAAATTATGTACACCAATTGACAATGCAAAGTAAGAAATAGATTTCAATTCACTTTAGTAGGGTAGTGAATTCTTTGTCTGACCAACCAAATAGTGACTTGATTTCTAATAATATTAATGTGCATGCCAGTTTTGAGGTTCTACTTGCACCCGATTTGAACACAAGTTTCTTCGCTGCTAGCTTGATGGAGTCTTTGATGTTGTTATCATCAACATTACATTGGTGGTAATTACCCCTTCTATCATCGTTACTGTCAAGCATATCATCATTATTGTCATCATTGTTTCCATCCCCAAAGAAACCTATAAGCATTTCATTCAATCCTTCTTCATGCACTGCATTTTCACTATCATCATCATCATCATTAAGGCTAGGTGGCATGTCATCAGTGTATGCGACTCTCATCAACTCTTCAAATTTCTTAGGTGGTAGTGTTCTCTTCAATCTTGCTCTTCTCACCCTGGTATGGTTTAAAGGATGGTTTGGATCATCCCGTCTAAATCTTAATAACCCAGTTGGATCTTGGGTATTAGTATAATGTGTTTCATCAAAATCTTCTACCTATCAACAAACACAAGCATTATTTAATGTTTGGAAACAACTGGATAAATCATAAATGTATCAATTTCAAAGAAATATAATCAAATATGGCTTAAAAAATAAAAATATAAATTGTATGAACATATATACATCAATTGAATAATGGAACACTATTTTATAGACTATCTTTTTTATACAATAATTTAAATAAAACACAATTTTGACAATATAGTTTATAAAACATCAGTCCACACTCATTTATTATTCTTTGGTTTTAATTGATTGTAGGAGGCATACTACCAATTGGAAGCTCATCATATATGTAGTGTCTTTTTACAATCACTCGTTTGAATTGTTTCTTTCCACGACATACAAATTATCCACAAACAACCATTTTCTCAAAGTATTCATCCCATGTACTATAGTCCTGACCTACCTCTTCTTCAATGCAATCATTTGTTGTGTTTGCAGTATCCATTGTCATATCCTCTTCCATCCACTGTCGTCTACGTGATTTAAAAGTTTTAGGTTTACGTCCACGTACATATCTTCTTCTTTTGCTAGTTGAACACTCAGGCTCTGCATTTGCTCCAATCTCCATCTAAAATAATCAACAACATGCATTAATTTATGTCAAGATTGGATAATACATTATAAATTTCAATAATACTATGAAAAAAGATGGACACATCACAAAATGCCATCAAATCATTTTTTCCTTAGTTAAGTCAAAATTTGAGTACCTGATTTGATATGACACGATTTGTTGCTATGGCCTCGTCTCGCCCCTATAATACACAACATAGTAAATAATGTTTAGTACACCAATTATATCGTTTAAACTAGTATGCTATCCAACACAAAACCTCACTTTAGTCATATATTTGACATATTGATATCTCCTCTATGTTGTAGAATTTGTGAATTCATAAACACCTTCCTCCTTTGGTTGAGGTTGTTTTCTCTTCTTACCTCTATTGTATCTGCAGATTCTGTTGTCTCATCTATTTCCACCCACTTTCCTCTCAACGATTAATTATTTCTATGTCATCCACGTCCTCTCTCCATGGCCTCCTCTATGAATAAAAATTATGCCACAAAAGCTTTCATCGCACTACCGCTGAAAAGGAAGAAGCAACTTGCGGGACCATGGTAAAAACTACTCTACCGCACCGAGCTAATGAAGGATTTGCGTGACAATGGTGGTCACCACACTACCACACGCCAATTGTAGAAGACTTTTGGGAGTCACCACAATACCACTAGGAACAGAAGGAAGACTCACGTGCCACCACAAAAGCTTTCACCGCACTACCGCCGATAAGGATGAAGCACCTTATGGGACCGTGGTAAAAACCGCTCTACCACACCGAGCTGATGAAGGAGCCACAAGACAACGGTGGTCACAAAAACAAGGCAAGAGTTGGAATTATTTCCAACACTCTGGATCTTGTGATACACAACAATGATTATAATGATGAGATTAATTATGTATTTAATTCATAAATGCATCATGAATTATTGACATATTCTCATATTGGAGAGAGAGTATCATCAGGGAAAAGGTTCTAGCAGGTGGAGGCAACCTATCATGATGGGATCAACATGCTCACACTAAGATTCATGTAGCTAAATTGCATACGATTAGTATATATTTATGTGTTCTTTACCTATGGATGGTTGTCTAAGAATGAAACTTAGAGAGCTAATGTCAATTTTAGATCATGTGCCAAACTTCTACAAAAGTGCACTACTTGTTGATTATAATTGTATTAAAATATTTTATCAAAATGATTCCAAACTAAATGAAAATTAACATAAGAAAGCAAATAACATTTTACTTTATATCTGATTATTATTATAATAAAAAATAAAGTCTATATTATTAATAAATAAAAGTATATTTTAATATTTAAACATTATAAGTATTTATGTTTCCTTAATCCTTATTTTGGATAATATCAATGTATTACAAATTATTTTTGTGCATATCAGTGCTCCCTTACTCATGTAACTATATCCAAGTCTCATGCAAAGTCATGTGGAATGCTCGTTCCACTTTGAAGAGTCATATTTTTCTTCTCAGAGTGTCATGTTCATACGATATTGGATTTGAGGTTGGTGTGGAGACATTTTGATCAATATGTTGTGGTCATATGTTGTTATGGTACTTTATTATTTAATTTTGGGTAATAGTATGGACGATCTCTAATCTATATCTTCTATGATATGGAAAACATGGGAGAGCTATGGAGACTAGTGGTGAGAGTTATGTTGTAATATTTTTTTGTAGGTTTGCATATCATTTGTGGATGTTCCTTGGTATTTATGATATTTACTACACCTTCTATGCAAGTGCTATTATTAGAATTTTGGATGCCTTGATTGATCTTATATTTTACATTATCCATACAATTAGAGTTTAGGGTTGTATATATGTCCTTTGTTGGATCTTCTCATTATATTTTGATGTTAAGGGTCTTGACAATTTCTTTATGTAAGATAATGTATATAGGGACTAGCACAATCATGTATTAGGCTGGATATATTGATGGCATAAGGTTTACCTTTTATAATGAGTATGCCTCAATTTTGAGGTATGGTTAGTGGGATGTGTTAGCAACTAGTCATGATTTTATTCTAGCTATGATGATTAATTATTAGCAATTACTTGGGCTTATTTGCTACTATTGGATCAATGTTTGTGTTTGGATATTGAGTTAAGATAAGATTCATGCTTCTATGTGACAATGTAGCATTTCTCTTTAGGTTGGATCTTGTATTTTGTGCATTTGTATGTGTCATAACCCAATTTTATTGCATATTTATTATAATATGGTAAGTGGAATTATTGAAGAAAATCAATAAATATTAAATGAAGATCCTAGAATATTCAAAAATTGAATAAAAGAAGTTGACTAACGTTGACTTTGTGAAATTTTGAAAATTTATTTTATATGTTACCAAAAATTGAGCGTTACTGATCAATTTGCAAGTGCAAGTGTGTGCAGTTGTAGGGTGACGAGTTGAAGGATGAGAACATGGTTGAAGTAGGATTGTTTAGGCAGATCGAACGGTAAGCCAGTTGGAATCTGGGTGCACACACCACAATGGCATGATGACTTGCATTTGAACTAAACTGTATATATAAGAGAAAATAATTTCCTAACTTGAATTGTTTCAATGTTTGAAAATGAATGGTTTGCAGATTAAATTTTATATTCAAAACTTTGTGATTTGAAGGAAACAAAAGAAAGCATTTGTAAAGAAAATTCTTTTCTTTAGTGTAAAAATAAAAATAAAAATATATATATATATATGCTCGAAATGAAAATTCAAGTTCCTTACTTTAAATGATAGTGTATGGAACCTTTGAGCCATTCCAAAATAAATAACTTGTATATAAATGCATATATAAACATACACACACACACACACACACATATATATACGTGTATGTAAATCGAACAAATACATACATACATACATACATTTATATACACATTATTCAAATAGATGGTAGATGTGAATGAAATCATTTAAATGCATATAGAGATACAAATATATAAGTATATATATACATACATATATATATATTACATACATATATATATATATATATATATATATATATATATATATATATATATATATATATATATATATATATATATATATATATATATATGCATATATATACATACGCATACATATTCAAATTCATATTGAATTCAAATCAATAACTGATATATTATGAATCGGACTATGGAAATCAATAAAAAATCAAAAGGAAAAAACCACAATGGACGTGGCTTGCCGAATCATAAAGGCAATACTCAAAATAGAGGTTGGTAGCTATGACAGGTAACACCTAGCCACATGCAAAACAAAAAGGTGTTTTGTTTCCATTTTGAAATGAATCGGGGAAGGGACAAAAGATAGCGAACTTTGGGAAAGATTCATTCCACAACAAGGCCAAAAAGCAGAGAAATTCAAAGTGTTTGAAAAATCAGAGGCAAGCCTCATTCAAAGCTCAATTATTGAGGTAATTCGAGTCCTTTGTAGCAATTCGATTTCAAAAATTTTACTTTGGAAATCACTATACTTTTAGGAAAATTCGATAGGCATAGTATAATGTATTCTTGTGACTATGAGTTTGGGCTTGAGCTGGGTATAATGATTGATTGACCACCTTTTGGGGTCGTATGGCCTACGACCTGCTTGAAAAGAAGTGTTTTTGAGAGACCCTTATCAGCTGGACCGAGGCTTGAGAACCTTTCAAGGTGCAACTGTTGTGTTAGCTGCACAATTATGTGAGCCATATTATGGCGATCAGAATTATATTCCAATCAAAGATGTTTTCATTATTAACTGGTATTGTATGGTTCGAATGCCGAACCCATGCAAGGGGTACAAACCCCGTGTAAATGTATTTTTCAAATGTACCATCTATGTTTTCATTTATCTGTGTCGCCCTTCCATTATCGGCTAAGCTGAAATGGTAAGAGGGTCGAGTGTATTTCTTTAAAATAGTGATCAATGTTACATATAGGGGCCACCATCGATTTGGGAAGATGATGGATGATAAGGTCTGGTTACTTAAACCATGATATGTATGATCTTTAAGATAGATGATCTAGTATTCTCTTGAAAAGAATACAAAATATTCTACATGTCGAAACTTATTTGTGATACAAACCCAGCTAGATTATGGGTAAACTTGAAAGACAACTTATGGTCGGTTTAAGAAAAGATGAACCTGCCATGTAGGGCAGTCATTTGTAGAATGACCAAGAAGGCCTTAAATATGGTCTAGAGAGGGCACGGGTTAAGAAGGAAACCCTAGTAACCTTAGAGTTAAGTATGGATGCCCTATTTCAATTGACCAGTATGTCAAACTAGTTCATTATAATATTAGTATGATTTCTCTTGAATTTTAATTAATATTTATATGGAACAATGGAAATTCTAATAGTCTAATTTGTAAGAGGAAAATTAAACTATTTTGTTTGAAATGAAAGATGAGATAGTTGTAGACAATACTTCTATTGAAAAAAAACATTGTTATTTCTCTATTCATTGAAATAAAACTCATTCTGTTAAAAATAGTGAATGTTATGTTGGAAAATGATGTTTTTTGTCATTAAGTGAAACTATTTGGTTTTAAACAATAATGTAATGACAAAGACATCAAATAATATTTTGTAAATGAAACTGTTTTGTTGATTACATTATCATTGAAGCTGTAAATAGCTTTTTTTATATCTGTTTAGTAGGAAACAATACTTGTTTTGTTCAAACAATGAATGTACATATGAGAACAACTTGCTTTATAACTGTTTAGTAGGAAACAATACTAATTATGTTCAAACAATCAATGTACATATGTAAACAACTAGATTTACAACTGTTTAGTAGAAAACAATACTTGTTTTGCATAAACAATGAATGTTCATACATGTAAACAACTTGTTTTATGATTGTTTAGTAGGAAACAACATTTATTCTATTCAAACAATGAATGTTATTAAGTAAACAACAATGTTAGAGAAACACAGTAGTGAGAATGCAATAACAGTATGTGAGAAACTATTAGCATAGACTTGTTCTGTTTTCTTTATTTTGACAAGAAACGTCAATTGAAAAACTAATTTAAAATTGCAATATGAGTTAATGATTATTTAAGAATGCATGCACAAACTGTAACATTAGTAGCCACATATATGTGTATGCACATAGACTTTGTCTATGTACATACACATACTTATGACATACCTTCTTTTGTTTTTAGTACATTTTTAAAAGGAAAATGCTTAAGATGTTAAGTAGATATAGTCATAAGAATGATATGACTGATTGTTGAATTACTCTATGAATCATAAATCTAATTTCTGATTAGAGTATAAATTAGTATTTTGTTTCTTCTTTTGAGGACATTTGGGAAGAATATTTTAAATACTTGAACAAAACAGTGATACCTTAGTTGACTAGAGCACCTATGGGTAGATGCTTCTATTGGCCTTGTCATTGCACCAAAAGGTTGATTAGTCAATTCCCAATACAAGCATCAATTAAGATCCACAGGAGGCGGTTAGACCATGTCACAAACCCAAGCGTCGTGCTTGAAAACGAAGATCAAGGGACACACCATCTTGCAAAAATCCCCCCCCCGCAGAAGAAAGGGGTTTGAACCTGTGACCAGCTCTAATACCAATTGTTGGCCTTGTCATTGTACCAAAAGGTTGACCTATCAATTCTCGATACAAGCGTCAGTTAAGATCCATAGGAGGTAGTTAGACCATGTCACAAACCCAAGCATCATGCTGGACAAGGAAGACCAAGGGACACACCATCTTGCAACAACTTCTAGAGGGTAGATAGTTGTTATGAGATGTATAGTAGAAAGTTACCTTCCTGGACAGGTGCCAAAATGGTGTTCAGAGAGTGTGAGTACCTTTAAAAATCTGCAAACACTATACTCAAACAAGGGTTAGTATCAACAAATCCCTCAAGAATACTCCTATGAAATACATTGTAAATGTTCCAAAATGCCACAAAAGATAAAGAAAGGCCAAATGCATGATGAAAACATTCAACAAATTACCTATTCCATAGTTGGATTGGTGTCACATGTGCTAGTGACCCTTTCCCAACCCTTGATCAAAGCTCAAATTGTGCAAATGCAAATGGAGATGGTGGAGTGATGATGAACAAGATCAAATCTCAAATGAAGAGAGTAACCTTGCAAAATAGATGAAGATTGTGAAGGATTTGCTTGAGGATGATGCACCTATTTAAAGATTTTCAAAATGCCAAGTGTTGAAGAGGGACCAATGTGGGATCAAAAACAAGCCAATGAGTTGAGGACACTTGTCATCATGTGATTAGTTAATGTGTGTGCAAGATTTGGGAAGAGTGCCCAAGAGGGGGAAATTTTGAATTCAAATTTGCAATAAATTTTGAGAGGGGGACAAGAAAGAAGAGCAATAAATGCCCTGTTTGACTTGTCATGTTGAGAGAAAATGAGATTTTAATAAATCAATAAAATTGATTTATTGTGCAAGTGGCTAGATCTAGATAATGCAAGTGGGATGTGATTAGTATTAGATTAGGATTAGATGATGATTATGTTGATTTAATGCTGATTAGATGATTTGACTTTTTGGACTTAAATACTTGATTTATTTAAATCAGAAAATGGTGGAATATGATTTAGGATTTGATTTAAATGGCTTTTTGATTTTTTTAATTAAATGGATAATGCAGGATGAAGGTTGAATGATAAGGATTTATTTGATAAATGAACTTATTTAATGAATGGATGAAAGTGATGAATTTGCCTAATGTAAGAGCTAATTTGACCGAATCTGATCGAATGCATAATGTGAATTTTGCATGTCTACATTTTGCCCCTCTTTGAAGCAATGTACTTGTTGCGTTGGTTCAAAGAATAAACTTCTTGATCAAAATTTAAAAATTTCATGATTTTTCGGATGCCCCAGCGGAAAAATACACTGGTACATTGCCCCTCGAGAGATCGGCGAAAAGATTCGATTTGAGGGTCGATCTCACGATAAAGAGGTTCAAAATGGATGGTTATGGACGACGATGCAAAGAAGATGATTTTTAAGATGCTTAGAATAACAAATCTGTATTATCCTAAACAACTTAAATGATGATATGATATGGATGAGATGGATGATGTGATATCTTTGTGATTATACAGCGGATGATTTATGAAATGCTTAGACTAACGGATCTATATTATGATGATGATTATGCAATGCGTGAAATGATCGATGTTTCCTATGATGTATGATATGAATGATATGTGGTATGCTGATGGTTTCATGGATGGTTTGCAGATGCAGGATGGATGCATGATGGATGCATGACGGATGCATAATGTTAGTGCAGAAATGAGATGATGACAAGAGGATCCAACAAGTCCAATGATTGGTCGAGACTTTATTAGAGATGATGATGATAATAAAAGATGATGATGATAAATGATGATGATAGATGGATGATTTGCTTATCAAGGATTGGGATTTTCAAAGGGTCACTTACTTTATTTTTGATAACATGCCTAAGTACGATGCATCAAGGTATAAAGGACCAGGATGGCGTTGTACTTAGTGTGATGGACTTTGACTTCGACAAATAGATAGGAGTAATCTTGTTCACATGACATACGAAACCTTGCTAGGATGCACTTTAGAAGTCTCAAACATCTCGGACCAAAACACGGAAAGGTATAACCAATCAATGCAATAGTCAACAAGCTATAAAACATCCTCCATACATATCTAACAAAGCAAGTATTCGCCAAGTTATTTTACAAGAACGTCCAACAAGCATAGCAGACAAAATAATAATGATCATTGCCCCATTCCTTTCTCTCTAAATCCTTCGTTCGGATATCATCGAGAGGTCCTTGGAATGAGCGCAATATGATAAATCAAAAGAAAAGATCAAGTATACAAGCAAGCCAATGTTCTTCATACCTTCAGCCAGAGGGATGTGTTTCAAAAGATGGGAGCCAAAACTTATTGCCAAAAGATAATGTCCATTGTCGGAACGGATCCTAGGACATGTTAATGACACGTCGTTTTGTTTACCCAAAGTGGTTGGTTTGGTAAAAGTGCCCATTTTCGGAACGGATCCTAGGACAAGCTTTTATCAAACAATGATGAAATTGATTTATGATTTATATGCCATTGATAAGAAAAGAGTTGACCAACTTGCTTGCCGACAGACCTATACTTGAGATTTTGACAGTTTAGGTTTTCACATTTGACTGCTAGACTTGTTTCTGACTGTTTTACCAAAGGTTGAGGGTGATGACGATTTATTATGGATGATTGATTATTGCGAGTGTAAGCGAGATGAGGTGGATGGATTTTTTCAAATATTTGGATGTTTTTGGAATTTTGCAATGTTTTGAGGCTGTTTTTGGTAATTTTTTGAGGTTTTACAAATGTTTTGATTTTCGATTTTTCAATGTTTTTGGGATTTTCGAGATTTTGACCAAGAGACTAACCTAAAGACCTATCCTAGGGGCCTCGGGGCTTATCGATAGATTAGCCTTGCCTACGTTATACCAGAGACCACGTAGTTCGACTGACAACTTGATCGATTTACAGATGAAGATACACATGATGCGATAATCAGTTTATTATGACGGACTCCTATAGGACTGACCTAAATGTCTCGGGGGATGATCAAAGATCAACCTTGCCTACGTTCAAGCTCAGAGACGACGTAGTTCGACAAGACGACCTTGTTTTTTGGATTTTGATATGTTTTGAATGTTTTTGGATTTTGAAATGTTTTGGATGTTTTTGGATTTTCTGTTTTGAGGATTTTAAGATTATACACGAATCCGATCCGATGAGAACATGCCCCCAGTGTGAAGCTATAGACTACTCCGATATAGGCAGGACAAACTGACCTTTTAAGTGGGCCAAGTAGCTCTAGGAGGAATCATGACACAAATGCAAGACCAAGCTATGGTGCAGATGCAGATGGAAGGGTGAAATGCGATGATATGCAATGGGTGAGTGAATGATGCAAAGCAAGTCACGGAGACCAAGATGGATGGAGAGTGCTTATTTACACAAGGTTAACCAGCTACGGGTTTTCACCAAAGTACTTGCTGAAGTGCCACCAAAGTGGTTTTCACTAGAGGGGCGATTTTTTCATCTTTCTTGTTTTTTCTTGATTTTTTTATTTTTTGTTGTCACCAGGCCTTTGTTTACTTGAGGGTTTTCGCCCGGAAGTAACCATTTTTTCAGGACTTTTTCTGATTTTTTTGGATTTTTTGGTTCTATACCTTGAAAGAATTAGGCATAAAACTTTTGAGATGGGAGCTATTCATGGGCTCCTGCAGAGGTTCCCCTTCGGGTGTTGATAGCTGATATGCCCCTGATTTGTAGCTTGCTGTGACAATGAAAGGCCCTAACCAATTGGGTTCGAACTTTCCTTTGCTGCTGGGATTTGGGACATTCTTCTGATTTTCTTTTAAGACTAATTCTCCAACTTGGAAAGTTCTGCTTCTGATTTTCTTGTTGTAGCTCCTTTTCAGTCTATTCTGATACACTTGCAGATGGTTTAAAGCATCCAAACATCGCTCGTCCAACAGTTCCAGCTCATTCAGTCTTGAAACTCGATACTCTTCATCTGTGATGAGGTTTTGCAATAATACTCTGAGGGATGGTAACTCGATCTCAATGGGCAAGATGGCCTCTGATCCGTAGACCAAGGAAAATGGTGTGGCACCGGTGGGTGTGCCGGATCTTTGGTTGGTAAACCCAAAGAGCGAGATTAAAGCTGCAAATGCGATCCGCGACTGCGTCATTGGCCCCATTTTCTTAAGGATTTTGAGGATGGTTTTATTTGTAGCAGCAATACATGGGGATAGTATGGGGTGGAAAAGCGATGTTGGATTTTGAATTTATCACATAGGTCACGGACTTCCTGATTTTTGAATGGTGTCCCATTATCTGAGATAATAGCCTGTGGAACACCATAGCGGCATATGAGATAGTTCAGGATGAACTTTGAGATCTGCTTTCCTGTTATGTAGGTCATAGGTATGGCTTCAACCCACTTGGTGAAGTACTCAGTTGCAGTTATAATGAATTTGTGACTGTTGGATGAGGTGGGTGTGATTTTCCCAATGAGATCGAGTCCCCACTGTGAAAAGGGCCATGGTGTGATGATTGGATGAAGCTCTTGAGCTGGAGCATGGATGAGGTCCCCGTGTTGCTGACACTATAGACACTTCTTGACATATTCATGTGCCTCTCTGTCCATGGTAGGCCAGTAATATCCACTCCTCAGCAATTTCTTAGACAAGGTCATGCCACTCGAATGAGAACCACAGATGCCATTGTGCACCTCAGTTAGGGCAGTCGAAGCCTCCTCAGGGTTAAGACATCTTAGTAAGGTTCCTTCTATGCTTCTACGATAAAGGGTTTCTCCTAAAATGACAAAGCGAGATGCTTTCTTGATAAAGGTTCGTCTAAGGCTTGAACGCAAATCGGCGGGAATGATACCTATCCTAAGGTATGTGTAAATGTCTTGGTACCACTGATCATTTGGACCAACGATTTCGCACACAAATTCTGACTCTGGTACCTTGAATGCTGGTATGAGAAGCTGCTCTACCAAGAAGTCGTATTTCGGAATATTTTGAGGGATCTCTAAGAGTGATCCAATAGTTGCCATTGCGTCTGCTGCTCTGTTGTTGGTTCTTGGTACTTGCTCAAATGTGATGTCAACAAAATATTCCTTGAGATTTTCCACCAGCCTTTTGTATGGAGTTAGCTTATCATCCTTTGTTTGGTACTCATTGTTCACTTGACTTATGATAAGCTGTGAATCTCCATATACCTTCAATGCCATAATGTTCCACTGTACTGCTGTCCTGAGACCTATAGTTAAAGCCTCGTATTCTGCAATGTTGTTGGTACAAGGGAATGCTAGTTTGTATGATCTTGGTATACAATCCCCTTGTGGAGTGATGAAGAAGATACCAGCTCCGGACCCATGTTGTGTGTAGGAGCCATCAAAGTATAGTTTCCAATGAGTAGCTATGTCAATGTTGAAAATGGATTCATCTGGAAATTCTGAAACAAGTGGGCTCTCCGCATAGATAGGTGCATCTGCCAGTTGGTCTGCAATGACCTGTCCCTTGATTGCCTTGCGCTCCACATACTCAATGTCATATTCTGATAATATCATTACCCACTTAGCCATTCTTCCCGTAAGCATTGCCTTTGAAAGAAGATACTTTAAGGGATCAATTTTAGCTATGAGTTTGATCTTGTGTGCCAACATGTAGTGTCTGAATTTTTGGGATGCAAACACCACTGCTAGGCAAGCTTTTTCAATGAATGTATAGTTTAACTCATGGCCCACCATTGTACGGCTGATGTAGTATATGGCTCTTTCTATTCCATTTTCATCATGTTGTGCTCGGAGAGCACCAAGGGCTGCTGCAGTTGCTGAGATATAAAGGATCAATGGTTTGTTCTGAATTGGAGGCCTTAGTACTGGAGGTGTTAACAGATATTCCTTGATTTTGTTGAAGGCTTGTTCACATTTGTCATCCCATTTGTACGTTACCCCCTTGTGGAGTAGGTGAGAGTAAGGGATTTGTTTGTCTGCTAATTGTGCTATGAACCTGCGAATTGACTGAAGCCTGCCTTGGAGACCTCTCAGTTGTTTCAATGTCCTAGGAGCTTCCATTTCAAGTATTGCTTTCACCTTTGCCGGATCAATCTCAATGCCTCTCATTGACACTATGTAACCCAACAACTTTCCTGATTGTACGCCAAAGACACACTTCTTGGGATTCAAACGAACCTTGTATTCTTCTAGTCTGTCAAAGATAGCACTCAAGACCGATATATGATCCTCCTTCTTTTTGGATTTTCCCAGGATGTCATCAACATAGTCCTCAACTGTTTTGTGGATCATGTCATGGAATATTAGTGTCATGGCCCTTTGGTATGTGGCCCCGGCGTTCTTTAAGCCGAATGGCATTACGTTCCAGCAGTATGTTCCCCATGGGCAAGTGAAAGCCGTCTTGTGTTGATCTTCTTTTGCTATCATAATCTGGTTGTATCCTGAAAATCTGTCCATAAGTGATAGCATCTCATGCCCTGCTGTCATGTCTACTATCATGTCGATGTTAGGCAACGGAAAATCATCCTTTGGGCAAGCCTTGTTCAAGTCCCTAAAGTCCGTACAGATTCTTATGGCTCCGTCAGGCTTTGATACGGGTACCAAGTTCGATACCCATTCTGGATAATCAATTGGTCGAATGAATCCCACATCTAATAGCTTTTTGAGCTCCATTTTGACTAACAAAGCAATTTGAGGATGCATTTTGCGAAGCTTCTGTCTCACAGGTTTAGCTTTAGGATAGACTGCCAAGTGATGAACCACTACCTCTGGATCCAATCCTGGCATATCAGCATAGGTCCACGCAAAATTTATCTTCCTTTCCTTTAAGAAGGTAGCCAACTCCTCTTGTTCTTTGCATAATAATGACTCAGCGTAGAATGTAATATGAGGAGTTTCTTGTGTTCCCAGATTGATGGGGTTGCACTTTTCTGCTAGCATAGCTGACTTTTCTTGGTGTATAGCTGTAAGAGGAAGATTGAATCCCCCATCCTCAGGCGCCTCAGAGAGGTTTTCACCATTGGATGCGTCCTTTCTTTTTACTTTTTTAGAGTCGGAGAGTGCCACAAGGTGGTTTTCACTCAAGGACTTGGAGATTATTCTCAATTTTTTATTTTTGCGACTGAGGGATTCAATCGTTTCTCCATAGTATGCATGTGTATCCAGCTCTATGATAAAACCTGCCTTATGATCCCCACATGGAATGTCATCCCTAAGTCCCATGAATTCCGAGAGCGCCTTATCGTTTTCAAACATGTCAAGAATTGGTGGTCCTCGTTGGTCGTAATCAATCAGTTGGGGATAGACTAATTGGATTTCATTGCTTTGGTTTTCAGACTCATAAGACAAGGTGCTAATCATAAGGACATTAGTATCCTCAAACAACAAAGGTAATCCTATTTCTGGTGACTCAGTTAAATCAGTGGGCATTCCTAAAGTCATGGAGGATTTTGGAGTAGCTACAGATTCCTGAGGAGGCGTTCGGTTCCGTCTATCCTGGGCACCTCGACCAAGTACAGTTACCTTAGGAGTAGGATGACCAATGCCAAGATTTTTTATTTGCTTCTCAGGTATAATGGGTATTACACGCCCGTTATTATCTTGGCCTAACCCTTGGTTCCGGTTATAGCCCATCAAGAGCATCAGCTTCATACCTTTGTTTCGTTCGTCCATAGGCAATTCAACTGCCGGTATATCATCTCGATAAAGGAGATGAGATAGGTCCCCCTCTAATGTTTCCTGACCAAGATCTCCTGCACTTGTGAAGGTAGGGTTTCGTTCATAGGATCCTTGAGATGTTGAAGCTTCTTGTGATTGTGGTCGTCCTCTTGATCTAGGAGATTGTGGTAGCTCTCCTACTACAAAAGCATTCTTAGGCATTGAATAGTTTCCACAACCATCATCTTGTATTATGACTTTGATATCAGAAAAGGTGGGGATGGCGGGGGTGGAGGGTGTCTCTGTCACAGAAGTGAGAGTGGCGGGATCCACGTAAGGTGTTGATGGGCCTTCATCGTTCTTGGGTACTTGCGGGATCTTGTAGTATTTTGCCTCTAGATTTTTGCAGTAGGCAAATGGCTCAGGATCTCCATGGATAGTAACCTCTTGACCTTCATGTGTGAATTTCACACATTGATGAAAAGTTGAAGCTACAGCTTGCATTGCATGTATCCATGGTCGCCCTAGGAGAATGTTGTATGGTAAATCGAGGTCCAAGACCTGACAGTTGGTTTGCATGATGGCGGGTCCAACCTGGACAGGAAGCTGAATGGTGCCTTGGGATACCCTTTCCTGGTCATCGTATGCTCTTATTGTGATGCCTTTTCCTTTGTCAATTGAATCCTCTGAAATGTTCAAATTCTTTAGAAGCTTTAAGGAGCAAATATTTAAGCCTGCACCTCCATCCACCAAGACTCTCTTGACTTTCTTTTTATTTACGTACACCTCCAGATGAAGTGCACGGTTGTGAGATGGTTGTGTGGGGAAGTCTTGTTCAGAAAATGTAAGAATGTTAGGTGTGGTGATATTTGCGACCATAGCTTGGAATTGTTCTGCATCTAGATCTGCGGGGACAGTAGATGACGCCAAAGCTTCTTCTAGAATCTTTTTGTGTGCAGATGAGATTTTGAGTAACTCCATGATGGAGATATGTGCAGGGGTTCTTTTCAATTGATCCAAGACATTATAGCCACTAGGGTTAGACCTTGGATTGGATGTGGAATTTCTGCTTGGTTGGGATGGTGCTGCAATGGTAACCTTTCCACCTCTTGTGGTGACTCCACAATCGGCTTGGGCCCCTTTGATGGTGATGACTCCACAAAACTCGTCTAAACAAGCAACAACACCCTCGTATGTGTGGTTGACATTTTTATAAGCCCCTTTTCCTTTGTCTTGATCTTTGTTTCCTTTGTTACCATGATTCGGCATCGGATTCGTGTAAATCTTGAGATCTTTGTTTCCTGATGGTGCTTCCACATCTATGATTTTGTCATCTATGAGGTCTTGAATTAGATTTTTGAGCCTCATGCAGTTGTTTGTCGTGTGTCCCTTGAGTTTGTGGAAGTCACAAAGATAATTCTCATTATACCATGGTGGCTTGACCGATGGTTCTTGATAATTATTATGTGTAGGGACCGTTATCAATTTTTCATCTACCAATCTTTTCATGATTGCTTCAGCAGGTTCCCCAAGGAGTGTGTATTTTCGTTTGGGGAAGAACTTGTTTCGCTGTGGTCTCTCCCTGATTATCAATGTTGTTTGTGTTTTGGTTATGGGATGGTTGGACCACAGTATTGACTTGTCGATTGCTTTGATTGGTATTTTGGTGTTGTTGTTGTTGGGATGGTGGATTGTTCTTCCGTGGGGCACTAATGACAACTTTGGCGTCAACAACACCATCATTGGTTACATTACGATTCTTTGCCCATGTTCGTGGTTTGTCATGATAATTGGATGATGAGCGGCCTTCTTGATATGATGAAGTTTCTCCCTGCGTGGCAAGGGCTTGTTCGATATTGAGCGCCCTAGGTATCAATTGGTCGTAAGTGGTGATGTTTTGCATTTTGAGGTGGAAGGCCAAGGGCCCATCAAGATTCGCAATGATAGTTCCCACTTGTTGTTCTTCAGGCATGGACCACTTGCTTTGATTAGCTTTGGATCGCCATCGTTGTAAGAAAGCACCGAATGATTCATTTTTCCCTTGTTTGAGAGATGATAATTCCTGTAAGCTAACCTCCATGGGAGTGTTGAAGGAATAATTATGTATGAAGGCATCCACGATTTCCTGGAATTTTTTGATTCCAGAAAGTCGAGAAAACCAATCAATAGCGTTTCCAGCCAAGCTTCTTGGGAATAATCTCATCAAGTACGTTTCGTCGTGAGCCACCTCCATGCAATGTACTTGAAATTCCCTGATGTGATCTTCAGGGTTACCCGTTCCGCGATATTTGTCAAATTTAGGGATCTCAAACCCTTTTGGGAATGGTTTCATTTCTACGCTCCTATCAAATGGATAAGGGCATAGGTTTTTTTGTGGTTTTGGTGTCTTTCCTGATTGAAGGTCAAGCACTTGTTGTGACAGAAATTTTATTTGTGCGGTGACATCCAATTGTGGATCAGGAGGTGGAATGAAGGTGTTCTGGGGGGGTGGAGTGGGTGTTTGAATGGGTGGAATGTTTGCTTGTTGTGCCATGTATGCTTTCAACAACGCTTGTTGTTGATCTTGTTGTTGTTGCGCTAATAGAGCTTGTTGTTGTGCTTGATGTTGTTGGTCCAACAATGCTTGTTGTTGGTCAGCTAGGGCTTGTTGGGCTGCTTCTTGTTGCTCTTGGTATTGCTCTAACGCTTTCTGATATGCGAGTTGTTGGGCTGCTTGTTGTTGTGCAAAGTACTGCGCTTGTGCTTGCACTCGTGCTTGGGCATCTTGGGCATCTTTTGCAGCTTGAGCAGCTTGTGCGGCTTGTGCAGCTTGTGCGGCTTGTGCAGCTTGTGCGGCTTGTGCAGCTTGTGTAGCTCGTTGTTGTTGTTGCAACAAAGCTTGGGCTTGTGCTGCTTGTTGTGCTTGTTGTTGTTGCAGCGATGTTTGAGCTTGATTTTGCTGTGAAGCTTGAGAAGCGTGCGTGGCTATAGGCGCTTGCCGAATTGTTTGATATTGTTGGAGCAATTGTTGGTATGCTTTGAATGAAGCATTGTAATGGCTTACTTGGCTTGGTCGCAGTGGTGGTGGTGGTGGGATCGGAATTGTGTTGGAAGTTTGAGATGTGTTTAGAGCGATGGTGGGAGGTTGCGATGTAAGGGGTGTGATGGGGGTAGTGGAAGTTTGAGGTATAGTGGATGTAGTGGTTGGAGTGAATGTGGTGATAGGTGCATTTGGGATGGGTGAAGTGATAGGAATGGTGGGACTAGGTGAAGTGGTAGGAATGGTAGAGATGAGCGAAATAGTGGGTATTTGAGAGACCATATTTTGATTAGCTATCATGTGTTGGTTTGATGTGGATGGTGTGTTTGAAAGATGTGATGTACCCCCTTGGTTGGATGAATTGATTTGGATGGGGTGATTTATGTTAGGGAAAGGTGGAAATTTAGGTAAAGGGGGGATCCCTAAACCAAAATATGGTGTTGATGTGGTGGGAGGTGTGTCAAGGGAAAATGATGAGGTGGTATGGTAAGGAACCTCAGATGTATCGATAAATCCAAGTGGGTTGTAAAGTGGGTTTTGATGCGTGTTGAAGAGGGTATCATCCTCATTGATAGTAGGTTCTATGGTGGTAATGGAAGTGGTTGATTGTGGAAGGGTGTTTTGGTCATTTGGTACAAGAAGCTCATCCTCAATAGTGTTGAGAATTGATGGATTTATTTTAGCCATTGCGCGAAGAAACTTTTGTAGTTTTGGTTGTTTGAGCATCTCAAGAACTTCTTCCTCACTTAGTTCTGTTGGTGTGATGTCTTCCACCAAGACCTCTTTTTGTGGATCGTGTGTAGTGATAGTGAGGTCTGGAAGTGGTGTGTTTTGGATTTCTGGAATGTTTTGGCTTAGATCACTTGTGGTTGATGTTTCTTGATTTAACTCCATGTTCCTCTTGTGTTGTGATCTTGTTTGAACCATAAAAGAGCAAACTAGGATGTGTAAAAGATCAAAGATGTGAAGATGAAAGGTGTATGATATATGGGTGAGAATGGAAGTTTTGAATTTGTATTGAAAATCTTGATGTGATGCTAGGTACTTTGGGTTTTCTTTGATTGATGTTTAGACTTTGAATTCTGTCTTTTGAATGTTGATGTTTGAGCAAGAGATATCCCCAAGATGTTTGGATGATGATCTAAAAAAGATAACTAATGCTCGTAAAGGATAGTTTGATTTAGGAGTGAGAATAGGATGTGTCTACTCACAAGCTAACCAAAAGATAATCCAAATTAGTGATGGGAGAAGGATGCATCTATCCACCATTAATTTGAACAAAGTGATAATTCAACTAAGCATGTGCAAAAGGATTCATTCACACACTTGAGTTGAACAAGTTTGATGTTTGAAGAATTCAAAGTCTCATGTTTGAAAAGTTTTGATGTCTACCAAAGGAGCCTAGCATAGTTGTGTCAAGATTTTCTCAAAATGTTGGTGAGATGTTTATGGTTGATGATGTTTTTGATGGATGAATGTTTGTTTTGATCTTAGAATGACCCTAGTTTAGACTTTTGTTTAACAAGACCAAGGTATTGAAGAACATGTTATGCCCTAAGCAAGGTATCCAATCCCTTGAAACAATCTTGGATTTTGTGTGTAGTAAAATGAATATAAAGTGGGGTTGTCTCTTGAAGCATGTCTATAGAAATTAGCCAACAACTTTTCTCTAAAATCATATAACCTTTTGAGTCTTTGTTGATGTTGTTTTGGGCTAAGTTTCCTTTTCTTGGGTTTTTGTATCTTGATCTTGTGAGAAATCATTGAAAAGACATGTGTGGGGCTCAATTGCTTATCTTTGCTTTTAATGACTTCTTTTTACCAAATACACTTTCTTGATTATGTTTCAAACTAAAGATGTCCTATGTCAAAATTCCTTTTCTTCCCACAAAGTGTTGTGTGGGAGTTCCAAGAAATTGAGGCAAAGGGATTTCCTAGGTTAACCCTAGTTAGAGCAAATGACGATATAAATTCAAGTGATGAGAAACCTCTAAGGACATAATCCCAAGGGAAGGCAACAACACTTAAATTTGTCAAAAGGTATTTGCTCTATCAAAAGGGGTTTGAAATTTGCATGATCATGTTTAAGTGTTTGTTTGCAAAATGTTTTCGAATACCCACTGTGTTTTCAAACAAAAAATAATTACAAGCCCTATGGATGTGATAGACAATGTTTGTTGAGTCCCCACTTGGACAAGTCCAGCTACGCCTACTTTTAGCGGATGGTTAGATGCTTGACCCCAGCTCCCCTCCCGGCACTCACTTATACGGGGCAGCCAAGCATCAACACCCATGAAACTCCCATGGCATGCTTTCCATCTCTACTAAAAGCCGTAAAATTGTGGGGCGGCTTCAGAGCGACCGTTCTTGCACCAACAAACAGATTAAGGATTTTGGCAAATTCTAACACATAGGTTCTAGTAAGGACTTTCCGTTCGTAGGAGTTGACCCAAGTGGCAAGAGTCCCCCGGATCCATCTTGTCCGGAGCCAACAGCGTGATTATGGCGTTTAACCAAAATCCTCATTTTATATCCAGGCTAGAAATACTCTTGGCTTTAAGCGTTACCGGTTGAGTCGTAAGCTTGGGTGAGTACTTTTTCCCAAGGCAGGCCCTCTAAGATAAACAAAAGCGAGCAAAGACACAATCCGTAACTCGTCGATTCTTTGATGGCACAAAAGCGAGAATGTACGCGAAAATGCCCCTACTCACACTCGCACAAGATTGTTCAATTTTTAAGCCCAAAATGAAGTGTTTCAAAGCAATAAAATGTATTTTGAGTGTTTCTCTTGCACCCTAGATCGCACGAAGCGCAAGGGGAGAGGATACGTACTCAAAAGACAATCACACAAATCAAACACTTGTTCGTTTTACACCCTTCAAAGCAATTGTGAATTCGTTTTAAGCACCAAATGAAATATGAGGATTGCTTGTTCAATTTTTAACCCAAAACGAAATCTAGTAAGTGTGTTCTAAGGTTCGTTTTAAGCCCTTTGCAATGAAAATGAAATTGTTCGTTTTAGCCCCAATTGAAAACTAATGTTCTAAAACGAAAAGGAAAACAATTTCGTGTAGTGTTGAATAAACACTTAAAGTGTTAAAGAACACATTGTGTTTTCAAAAAAACATTTCCCTCCTTTCGTGAAGTAGTATTGATCAAAAAATCAAAGTGTTAAAAAACACATTGTGTTTTCAAACAAGAATCCTCCTCCTTTCATTTTCTTTGATAGCCTCTCTTTCGCCTTGCACCTTTTTGCCTTCGTTTGCTTTTGTACCTATTCCATAGTTGGATTGGTGTCACATGTGCTAGTGACCCTTTCCCAATCCTTGACCAAAGCTCAAATTGTGCAAATGCAAATGGAGATGGTGGAGTGATGATGAACAAGATCAAATCTCAAATGAAGAGAGTAACCTTGCAATAGATTGTGAAGATTGTGAAGGATTTGCTTGAGGATGATGCACCTATTTAAAGATTTTCAAAATGTTGAATGTTGAAGAGGGACCAATGTGGGATCAAAACAAGCCAATGAGTTGAGGACACTTGTCATCATGTGATTAGTTAATGTGTGTGCAAGATTTGGGAAGAGTTCCCAAGAGGGAAATTTTGAATTCAAATTTGCAATAAATTTTGAGAGGGGGACAAGAAAGAAGAGCAATAAATGCCCTGTTTGACTTGTCATGTTGAGAGAAAATGAGATTTTAATAAATCAATAAAATTGATTTATTGTGCAAGTGGCTAGGTCTAGATAATGCAAGTGGGATGTGATTAGTATTAGATTAGGATTAGATGATGATTATGCTGATTTAATGCTGATTAGATGATTTGACTTTTTGGACTTAAATACTTGATTTATTTAAATCAGAAAATGGTGGAATATGATTTAGGATTTGATTTAAATGGCTTTTTGATTTATTTAATTAAATGGATAATGCAGGATGAAGGTTGAATGATAAGGATTTATTTGATAAATGAACTTATTTAATGAATGGATGAAAGTGATGAATTTGCCTAATGTAAGAGCTAATTTGACCGAATCTGATCGAATGCATAATGTGAATTTTGCATGTCTACAGAGAGTATAGGTTTGCTTTACCAAAACCTATTGTTTGTTGTTGTTGTAACACACTTATTATGCTTCACCAAGCAATGTAGTTCATTATGTATGTATAAATAAACTCTGTGGTTTCACTCTCTACCATTCCTAGCATAGATCTTGCACTTTCTTTTCTAACTTGTAGATAGAAATTGCATGTTGATGTATGGGAATGCACCAGATTCCACCTTGCATATTGTTCTCTTGCTAAACTTTCTGTGTAGGGTCGGGCATTCTTCAAGTCAGAAGAATATTGGGGAAGCGTAAGCTTCGTGGTTGGGTGGTAAAGCGCTTCAACCATGTTCTCATCCACTAGTGGAGGCGAGCATTGAAGAAGAACCATAGTTGTTCATTAGACTATTATAGCCTATGATGTAACTTGATGTAATTCATTCATGTACTTGATGGAAAATGTACTATGTAATGACATTGTGGCCTTAGGAGCCAAGTAAAAACTTGATATTGTAATTTGACTATTGAAGTGAATATAAGAATCTTTGACTCATTTTAAATGGACATGTGTAGCTATGATTGAATTTAGCCACTAGTTATGTCTTTTTAATTTGGAGTATATTCATGTGTCATTTATAATAATATTAATTAAATAATTTGGAATGGGTTATTACATTTGGTATCAAAGGTTAGGGTTCAATTCTAGGCCTTTTGAGTCTACCATAGTTGACTAGGGTAGTTGACCCTTAACCAAAAATTGGAAGTTCTGAGAGTTGACCAAGCTTGAATTTAATGCAAGAATGGGAAGGTCAACGACAGGACGAAGGAAATGGAAAACTGTTAGAACCCTACATAAGAATGACGTAAAGGAAGGAAATTCCAAGGAAGAGTTTCCATAAAAAATTCCCAATGACGAAACTCTAGCTCAATCTCTTACATGACTCAAGCTAGAGAGAGGCTTGAAGATTGAGGAGAAGCGAACACCTAAGATCAAAAAGCTTTCTGCAATACGGGATTGGCCTTTAGGGTGTGGACCCAATGCACGCTTTTTGACCAAAGAGGAAAAGGAGAGCCTATGTGCTCAACCATCCTCTTTTGTAAAGTTTGATGTAATCTCGGATGATGATCTAGAGGAATGTCGTCTTTCTAATACCAAGAAATCGAAATGATGTAACTAGAATTCTATTGTAAATAGGGGTCTATTGAATCACCTTAAATATAAATAAATTTAGATAATATTTTTTTGGTGTGTTTAATGAGAGACTTTAGAATGTGTGTATCTTGCATGAATGTGTATGTTTTCTATGAAATCATGCATATGAAAATTATGTGATGTAGCATAAGTTTATTCGTAGAACCTTGTGTTGAGATGCAACAAATGTGACTATGTTGTAGGATAAGTGTGGGACAACATGGTGACCACCAGGAAAGATGGGGGTGGTAGTGGTTCCAATAACGAACCGAACAAGAGATTGGAGAAAATTCTAGAGATTCTAAATCAGTAAGAGTCTCACATGGATCACATAGAGAAAGAAGTCTGAGTGGCACACAAGGATTGGGACTGCAGGAATGCAGAAGGAAATCAAGGAGACGATGGTCCAGGGGGAGGTCCACGAGGAAAAATTGAGGAAGAGCTTGGGAAAGACCTCAAAAGAGTAGCACCACTCAAGTTCGATGGTAAGGCTTTCAGAATAGGAGTTGAGGCTTGGATTATAGAAATGGGAAAATACTTTGGGCTCCATAACCTTTCTAAACAAACTATGGGCTACATATCAACTCTTAGGTAAAGCATCGAATTGGTGGGATAACGAGAAGTTAGAGCGAAACCTACATCCTGCTGAGATCACTTGGGGACTCTTCCTTCAATCTTTTAGGAAGAGATGGTTACCACGGCTTTTCTTTGACAAGAAAGTGATGGAATTTCAGAACTTAACCCAGGGAAATATGACTGTGATTCAGTATTTGAAAAAGTTCACCAACTTGTTGAAGTATGTGTCTTAGTATCAAGGGGATGAATGGTTTTGTATCCAAAAAATTATAATGGGACTTAGACCCCACATAGGAGCTGAAGTGGATATGCACGAACCTCAAACCCTAAATGAAGTCTTTCAAAAGGCCACCAAACAAGAACAGAAGCTACAACAACTATCCAATCTTCACAGCAAATCAAGTTTTAAGTCTCAGTATGGTAAAAAGAAATTTCATAAGGAAGATAAGATCCATCAGATCCATAATCTCAAGAGGGAAAGTGAATCGCAAGAGAAGGGTGAAGATGGTAACGGTGGAAAGAACAAGAAATCAAACAAAGGAAATGGGAAAGATGACCATAAGCAAAAAGGCTTTAGAGAGGACAAGCCAGGAGGTCACAAAGGGTCTTGAGATGGATGCTATACTTGTGGAGGCAACCATTATGCCAAGAATTGTCCTCAACGGTCAAAGTTGTGGAAGGAAGGAAGCTATCAACAGAATCACTAGATCCATGCTACAATGGATAACAAATAGGCAGAATATCAGGCTTCATCAATTCAACTAACGAGTAAGCTCTATGGCCAATATGTCTCTATCTTAATTGATGCTAGAGCAACTGAATGTTTCATAGATCCTAGAATAATATCTAAGATACCCATAAGACCTGGAAACATGACAAAGTCATGGACAGTCTAGTATGGTAATCAAGCAAAGCACAGGGTAGATACTTGTCTCTTTTATAGTAAGTGAGAGCTTCCAACCTTTCAAACTTAGGTCAACTTGTATGTGGCACCCTTAGGCTCATATGATGTAATTTTGGGAATAAATTGGTTAACTGAACATAAGGCTTTAGTGAACTATGAGGATAAGTTGGTCAACTGTTTTGATAATTATGGAAACCTAGTTGAGGTTTGTGGAATGCAAATACCCTTAGAGATTAGACAAATTTTTGTGATACAACTCAAGAAGGCTTGTTGGAAGGGGTGTGTAGTTTATGCGGTGCATGTCAATAATCTTGATAGCAAGCAACGGTATTTAGATGACTATCCTATTCTCAAGGATTTCCAAGACATATTCCCTGATTAACTTACAAAATTTCCTCTGAAGTGAGAATTCAATTTTTCTATCGACCTAGTTTTAGGAGTTGAGCCTCAATCCAAGGCACTTTATCTAATGACCACCGTAGAACTCTATGAGTTGAAGGCCCAACTAATGGAATTTTTGGATAAGGGACTCATAAGACCCAGTGTGTCTCCTTGGGGAGCGTCGGTTATTTTTTGTGAAAAAGAAAGATGGAACTTTGTGTCTATGTATAGATTATCAAATGTTGAACAAGGTCACCATCAAGAACCAGTATCCACTTCTAAGGATTGATGAATTGTTTGATCAATGAAGGGAGTGACGGTGTTCTCCAAAATTGATCTCAGGTCAAGGTACCATCAATTGAGGATTAAGGAAGAAGATATTCCAAAGGCTACATTCAAAACTCGGTATGGGCATTACGAGTTCACAACGATATCTTTCAGTTTAACTAATGCACCAACAACTTTTATGAACCTTATGAATAGTTTTTTTAGAGACTGCATGGATAATTTTGTCGCGATCTTTATTGATGACATCTTAGTCTACTCAAAGTCTATCGAAGAGCATGATAGATATTTGAGGATAGTTTTTTCAGTGATTGAGAGAAAGGAAACTCTTTGGAAAGTTGTCCAAGTGGTCCTTCTATCAAGATACAGTGCACTATTTGGGCCATATCAATTCAACTGAAGGAGTCTCCGTGGACCCCAATAAGATCAAGGCAATCGTAGAATGGATAGTGCCTCAGAATTTTTTAGAATTCCATAGCTTCATGGGCCTTGTAGGATACTATAGGAAGTTTGTACAAGGTTTCTCCCAAATTGCATCTCCTATTACCTCACTCCAAAGGAAGGGAACACAATTTGAATAAACTGAGAAATGCGAGTAGGCATTCTAACTCCTAAAGGAGAGGCTCATGACAACACCAGTGTTGACTATCCTTGATCCTAATGGGAGATTCATAGTAATTACATATGCTTCAGGAGATGGATTGGGAGCAAGTATTAATGCAAGAAGGACAAGTGGTACCATATGAATCAAGGAAGCTCAAGCATCACGAAGTGAACTACGGTCCTCATGATTTGGAATTGGCGGCCATAGTTCATGCCTTATAGATGTGGAGGCATTACCTTTTGTGAAAACTGTTTGAACTCAAGACAAACCATTTGGGGTTGAGATAAATATTTACCCAACCAAACCTTAATGCACAACATAGAAGGTGGTTAGAATTCCTTAGCGAGTATGATGTTGGAATTGAATACATAAAAGGGAAAGAAAACAGAGTGGTTGATACTCTTAGTAGACAAAAACATATGATAGCCATGATCTCAACAAGGTCTAATTTAAGGTAGTAGATAATTCAGAATCTACTCTTGGATGAGCACTATGAAAGAGTGAAGAGTGCCCTAGCAGAAAATCCTTTGGATCATCGATTTGATGGGTATGAGATCAAACTAGATGGTATTTTTAGGTACCAGAGAAGAATGTATATTCCTGACTCTGGAGAGCTAAGAAAGTTGGTTTTAGAAGTTCACAATGCACCTTATTCAAGACACCCCAGTGTATCCAAGATGAACGTGGAGTTGAAGACTTAGTATTTTTGGCCTAAACTCAAGAAGGGTGTAGTGGAGTCCGTAGTCAAATTCTTGGAGTGCCAATGAGTTAACGCTAAGCATGCACACCCAGCTGAGTTATTGTATCCTCATGACATACCCGATTATAAATGGTAGGTGATTAGTATCTATTTTGTATAGGGGTTGTCATTGAGCAAGAATAAGCATGATGTTATCTTGGTCATGATTAATAAGTTGACCAAGGTTGCGCACTTCATTCTAGGAAACCTTAAGGATGGATCGTTGACCCTAGCTAAGAAGTTTGTTCAGGAGATCTTCCATTTACATGGAGTGCCAGAGACTATCATTTTTTATAGGGACACACAGATGACCTCAAGGTTTTGGACGACCTTGAATGCAGCATTAGGGACTAAATTGAATTTCAGCTCGGCATATCATCCTCAAACTAACAAGCAAAAAGAAAGGGTGAATCAAGTAGTCAAAGACCTCCTCCAAATGTATTGTATGGACCAATAGTATAGGTGGGAAAAATATTTTCCTTTGGTAGAGTTTGCTTACAACAACTCCTATCATACATCCTTATGCATGGAACCATTTGAAGCCTTGTATGGGTGGAAGTGTCGTACCCCCATCAGTTGGGATTAACTAGAGGACATGATCATAGTAGGACCTGAAATGCTTAAGGAAATGGAAGAACAAATGAGGGTCATTAAGAGCAGATTGAAAGAGGTGGCAAACCGACATAAGGGTTATGTCGACGAGAACCAAACTCTTAGATAGTTCACAACAGGGGAAAAGTTTTCTTGAGAGTTAAACCTCATAAAATCTCTATTGCTTTTGGAAAGTCTTCCAAGTTGGCCCCAAGATATGTGGGACTGTTTGAAGTCGTGGAAGTGATTAACCCAGTTGCTTATAGACTAGATCTACCACCTGCTCTGGCTCAACTTCATAATATTTTTCATGTTTCCTTGCTTAAGCCATATCATCCTGATGTGACTCATGTACTTGATTGGAAATCCTTGTAGGTACAGGATCCAGGAGTGGTGCTAGTGCAGCCCATTAGAATCCTAGATGGATGCAATTTTAAGTTGCGAAGCATAGATATTGCTCAACTTAAGGTCCAATGGGACCAGTACTCAAAGGACAGTGCTGCTTGGGAGGATGTGGAAGAAATAGAACGCTCCTTTCCACCTTTGCTTTCTTGAAAGAGAAACTCAATAATTTTGTTTGAAAATTTGAATTGAGATACTATGATATTTCATGCTTTAAAAATCTGATGTTGAAATAGACATACACTTTTTATTTGACATTGAAATAGACATATATTTTTGATCTGATGTTGAAATAGACATATATTTTTAATGTGATGTTGAAATGGACATATATTTTTGATGTGATGTTGAAAGACATATTTTTGATGAGATGTTGAAATAGACATGAATGTTCAAATTTGATATAATGATCTTTTATTTTACTTACTAGACATCAAGACGATGTCTATTCCAAGAAATATAGTGGAATTATTGAAGAAATACAATAAATATTAAATGAAGATTATGGAATATTCAAAAATTGAATGAAATAAGTTGACTGATGTTGAGTTTACAAAATTTTGAAAATTCATTTTGTATGATACCAAGAATTGAACATTACTGATCAATTTGCAAGCGCAAGTGTGTGTAGCTGCAGGGTGACAGGTTGAAGGATGAGAACATAGTTGAAGTAGTATTGTTTAGCTTGATCGAACGATAAGCCAATTGGAATCTGGGTGCACACACCACAATGGCATGATGACTTACATTTGAACTAAATTGTATATATAAGAGAACATAATTTCTTGACTTGAACTGTTTCAGTGTTTGAAAATGAATGGTTTGTAGATTAAATTTTCTATTCAAAACTTTGTGATTTGAAGGAAACAAAAGCAAGCATTTGTAAAGAAAATTCTTTTCTTTAGTGTAAATCTATATATATATATATATGTGCTCGAAATGAAAATTCAAGTTCCTTACTTCAAATGATAGTGTATGGAACCTTTGAGCCATTCCAAAACAAGTAACTTGTATATAAATGCATATATAAACATATATATATATATATATATATATATATATATATATATATATATATATATATATATATATATATATATATATATATATATATATATATATATATATATATACATGTATGTAAATCAAACAAATACATACATAATGTATACATACATATATATATACACATTATTCGAATACATGGTAGATGTGAATGAAATAATTTAAATTCATATAGAGATACAAATATATAAGTATATATATACATATGTATATATATATATACATATATATATATAATACATATATATATATATAATACATATATATAATATATATGCATACATATACATACGTATACATATTCAAATTCATATTGAATTCAAATGGATAACCAATATATTATGAATTAGACTGTGGAAATCAATGAAAAATCACAAGGCAAAAACCACGATGGACATGGCCTACCGAATCATAAAGACAATACTCAAAATAGAGGTCGGAAGCTATGGTAGGTAACACCCAGCCACATGCAAAACAAAAAGGAGTTTTGTTTTCATTTTGAAATGAACAAGGGAAGGGAAAAAAGATAGCAAACTTTGGGAAAGATTCATTCCACAGCAAGGAAAAAAATAGAGAAATTCAAAGTGTTAGAAAAATCAGAGGCATGCCTCATTCAAAGCTCGATTATTGAGGTAATTCGAGTCCTTAGTAGCAATTCAATTTCAATAACTTTATTTTGGAAGTCATTATACTTTTACGAAAATTCGATAGGCACAATATAATGTATTCTTGTGACTGTGAGTTCGGCCTTGAACTGAGTTTAATGTTTGATCAACCACCTTTTTGGGTCGCATAGCCTACGGCTTGCTTGTAAAGAAGTGTCTTTGATATACCCTTATCAGTTGGATCGAGGCTTGAGAACCTTTCAGGGTGCAACTATTGTGTTAGTCACATGATTGTGTGAGCCATATTATGGCAATTAGAATTATATTCCAATCAAATATGTTTTTATTATTAACTAGTATTGTATGGTTTGAATGTCGAACCCATGCAAGGGGTATAAGCCCTATGTAAATGTATTTTCAAACATACCATCTATGTTTTCATTTATCCATGTCACCCTTCCATTATCGGCTAAGCTAAAATGGTAATAGGGTCAAGTGTATTTCTTTAAAATAGTGATCAATGTTACATATAGAGGCCACCATCGATTTGGGAAGACAATGGATGATAAAGTGTGGTTACTTAAACCATGATAGGTATGATCTTTAAGATCGATGATAGTATTCTCTTGAAAAGAATACAAAAGAGTTTGCATGTTGAAACTTGTTTGTGATACAAACCCAACTAGATTATGGGTAAACTTGAAACATGACTTGTGGTCGGTTTAGGAAAAGATGAACTTGTCATGTAGGGAAGTTGGTTGTAGAATGACCAAGAACACCTTGAATATGGTCTAGAAAGGGCACGGGTTAAGAAGGAAACCCTAGTAACCTTAAAGTATGGATGCCTTGTTTGAATCGATCAGTATGTGGAACTAGTTCATTATAATATTTGTATGAGTGCTCTTGAACTTAAATTAATATTTATATGGAACAATGGACATTCTGATAGTCTAATTTGTCAAAGGAAAATTAAACTATTTTGTTTGAAATGAAAGATGAGATAGTTGTAGACAATACTTCTACTGAAAAACAACATTGTTTTTGATATAGGAAAAAATAGATTTTGAAGGGACCTGAAACCCTTTAACAAAAAAGAGCAAGGCTACAGAAAAGATAGCAAGTAGTGAGTGAAAAAGACCAGCTCCAAAATAAGACCAATTAAGATTTACATTTAACATTTTTCTTGTGGGAGCGGAGAGTCATGTCAAAAGATGACCGAGAGGATTTATCTTTTTTTCCCTTAACTATGATCCAACCATCTTCCACTTGCGTTACCTTACCGTGCCATGCCAACTTTCTACTTTCATGAAGATGAAAGCCAACAACCAAAGTATTTACATCTTGATTCCTTAGCACAAATAAAGACATTTCTGAAGAGCCACCAAATAGGGAAGCCGAAGCACATTCCCCTGAAATGGCAGCCGTTGACTCAATAGGGGTTACCTTAGTAACCAGCCAATTGAGACGATCGGAGGGGGCGTCCCAAGACCCAGAGATTCAGAAGCAGCCACCTCACGAACAATAAGGGTTCCAACAAGATGTTTAGTTTCAACAACCCCACCAGAAGAGGCATCTAAAGGGGATACCTCACAAGCTTGTGAATCTGAGGAAACCACCTCAGAAAAGCTCCTATGTTGATCAACATTCTTCTCAACCGTATAATTTTGTTGAGAGGCACCTTTCCACCAAGAAGTTGAAGCATTTTTGTCGAAACCACATTGAGCAGCAACGTGACCTATTTTAAAACATCTTCTATAGTGGAAGGGAATCCCTTCATAGTCCAAGGATTGTGTCCAAGAACCCTCGTTATTTCTCTATTCATAGAAAAACAACATTGTTATTTCTCTATTCATAGAAATAAAACTCGTTTTGTTAAAATATAGTGAATGTTCTATTGGAAAATGATGTTTTCCATCATTAAGTGAAATTGTTTGGTTTGAAACAATAATGTAATGATGAAGACAGTGAATAATCTTTTGCAAATGACACTATTTTGTTGATTAAGTTATCATTGAAACTGTAAATAGCTTGTTTTATATATGTTTAGTAGGAAACAATACTTGTTCTGTTCAAAAAATGATTGTACATGTGAGAACAACTTGCTTTATAACTGTTTAGTAGGAAACAATACTTATTCTATTCAAACAATGAATGTACATGTGTAAACAACTAGATTTATAACTGTTTAATAGGAAATAGTACTTGTTTTGCATAAACAATGAATGTTCATATGTAAACATCTTGTTTTATGACTGTTTAGTAGGAAATAGTATTTATTCTATTCAAACAATGAATGTTCTTAAGTAAACAACAATGTTAGAGAAACATAATAGTGAGAATGAAATAACAGTATGTGAGAAACTATTAGCATAGTCTTGTTCTATTTTTTTTATTTTGACAAAAAACATTAATTGAAAAACTAATTTAAGATTACAATATGAGTTAATGATTATTTTAGAATGTATGCACAAACTATAACATTAGTAGGCACATATATGTGTATGCACATAGACTTCATCTATGTACATACACATACTTGAGGCATACCTTCTTTGGTTTTTAGTACATTTTTAAAAGGAAAATGCTTAAGATGTTAAGTAGATATAGTCATAAGAGTGATATGAATGATTGTTGAATTACCTTGTGAATCATAAATTTGATTTCTAATTAGAGTATAAATTAATATTATGTTTCTTCTTTTGAAGACATTTGGGAAGAATATTTTAAATAATTGAAATTAACAGTGATACCTTAGTTAACTAGAGCACCTATGGGTAGATGTTGTTAGAGGGTAGATAGTTGTTATGAGATGTATAGTAGAAAGTTACCTTCTAGGACGGGTGCCAAAATGGAGTTCAAAGAGTATAGGTTTGCTTTACCAAAACCTATTGTTTGTTTTTGTTGCAACACACTTATTATGCTTGGTCAAGCAATGTAGTTCATTATGTATGTATGAATGAACTCTGTGATTTCACTCTCTACCATTCCTAGGATAGATCTTACACTTTCTTTTCTAACTTATAGATAGAAATTGCATGTTGATGTATGGGCATGCACCAGATTCCACATTGCATATTATTCTCTTGCTAAACTTTCCATGCAGGGTTGGGGATTCTTCAAGTCAAAAGAATACCGAAGAAGCCTAAGCTTTGTGGTTGGGTGATAAAATGCTTCAACCATGTTCTCGTCCACTAGTGGAGGCGAGTATTGAAGAAGAACCATAGTTGTTCATTAGACTATTATAGTCTATGATGTAACTTGATGTAATTCACTCATGTACTTGATGGAAAATGTACTATGTAATTTGACATCGTGGCCTTAGGAGCCAAGTAAAAACTTGATATTGTAATTTGACTATTGAAGTGAATCTAAGAATCTTTGACTCATTTTAAATGGACATGTGTAGCTATGATTAATTTTCACCACTAGCTATGTCTTTTTAATTTGGAGTATATTCATGTGTTATTTACAATAATATTAATTAAGTAATAATTGGGAATGGGTTATTACAACATGATGGAGGATGAGAGGATTCATGTTTGAGATGGTGGTACATTGGTTATTATTGCAAGTATCTTGATGGAGAAAATGAAGCACTTGGATGTCTTGATGACCTACATATTGGCTATAGGGATTGTTCCCTTGATGATTGAGTTTAATGTTAATCCCTTATGTAGTGTATACAACAAGTGGGTGAATATTTGGAAAAGGTGTATTGTTCACATTGCATAATGATTATAATATAAAATGCAATATTTACTTATGGTGTACCTAGGAATCCAGGGATGTGTGTGTCATATAGGTTAGACATTATTGGGGTCACTTGTATGTTGTATGTAACGTTGGGATAAATATGTAAAGTGGATGTTACATTGAAAAATATTTGATATTGGGAAACCTTAGTACCAAAAAATAAATGCGGGGGACAATATTTTGTAAGCTCGTTGTTTAGAGGCATATGATTTATAGCTTGTTTCTATAAAAGCAAGCATATGAGCAATTATTAAGATTGGATTGTGTAACATTTGGATTCTTTGTGAAGGTTAACTAAGCATCTCTTGTAGGTTGCATATGTGAGGAGAGGAAGCATGGATTGGGATGTGTGGTTACATGATTTTTATTTTCTTTAACACATGGAGTGCAATTAGGGAGCTTGACGTTTCAAAAGCCTTGCATGGAGACTATGCATGTGTTGTAATATTTGATCATGAGATAATGTATTGAGTGTGTAAGTGTTTTTTTGAGGGTTTTCCCAAGGTACATCTGAAAATATATGGAGCACCACTTTGAGGCCAATTTACCAAAAAAATAAAATTATTTGAAAACTTGATGTTTCAATAAATCCTACTCATGTAAATAACATTTTTTAAAAAACAAAAAAAAAACCCTTTTGTAGATCCATAAGTGTAGTTTTCAAAAATATATTTATTTTAATAGTTTAATTATTATTTATATTTTATTTTTTATTTTTACTAAATATAGGTTATCGACACAAAATATTAGGTTGATTACCATGCCAAGGAGAAATACTAAAACTTATTAAAAAAAATTGAAAAAAATATGATGCACTAAATAAAAGAATCTATATCAAGATGGTATAACTTTTTTTTCATTGTAGATAAATATTTAAATGAAAGTTGACATCGAATGGAAACAAATTTTTTTTTATACACATTTTAATATTTATTTAAAAAATAAAATTTACTATAAAAAGTTTGACGTCTCATGTAACTTCATTTTTCAGCATTTTATTAGCCATTAAATTATAGTGTTAATTTATTAAAAACTAGTTTAAAATAATTTTCTATTTTTTTAAAAAAATACAAACATGAAATATATTAAAAAATACACATTTTACTAGTTTACATCATTTCAAAATTTCAAACATATATGCTACTTTTTAGTGATTCAAGTTTAAAAGTTGGATCAGTGTTGGTCATTTCCTTTATAAAGTGACACAGCTTTGTGCTTTTACCCTTGACTTTTATTTTAAGAGGGTCTCCTAGAAAAGTATCATAATACAAATATATTGGGATAGACTTTAACAATAAGCTTAGTTGGGAAACTTGCAAAAACAAGAGAATTTTGGGAGGCTAGAGAGCACTTTTTGCATTACAAAATAGAAGTAGAGAGGCTTGTTATGCCTTGCATAACCACCCCATTTTATTCTGGAATAAAATGGGTCCCCCTTTCTTTTGTTTTTGTTGCTTTTTTTTTATTTGCTTTGCTCTTGGGGGTTCTTCTGTCTTCTGCCTAAATTTGTCTTCTAGTTTTGTCAAATTTTGGTTTTGTCTCAGCTTAAGTTGGTTTTCTTCTTGCTAAGAATTCAGTGAAATAATCATGGACAATAGAATATTTATTATAATATATCTTATGTCCTTCTAATGACTAATGGGGACTTTGTTTTGCAGGATTAAATCACGCGCATGATGATATTTGTCAAGGGAGCTCAGTTGGAATGCATTCCTCAGTCCAGTTGGTCCTAATTTTCCTCTAAGAAGGAAGTCGGCAAGACCTTGTAGATGTCTTGCCGACTACTAGTGCATTCTGTCGATAAACATCTGTGTTGCCTATCGGCAAGACCTCGGGGAAGTCACGATGATCCGAGTTCACATGGAGTTTCCCATCGGCATGAGAATCTCCTTCGGAGAAAGGTCTTGGCGAGATCTTTGTGTCTCACCGATCGGCGACAGTGGGATCCATACGTCGGAAAGAGATTTTCTCTTCGCCATGAAGTCTCAGGGAATGCATCGGGTCTTGCCAACGGGGAAAAATAGGATGTCTTCAGAAAATGGTCTCAACGAAGGGATTTTGTCTCACCGAAATAAAATAGAACCACCAAAAAGATAAAACCCTCGCCAAAGGATTCTGAGGTCGGCGTAACATCTTGCCGAAAAGAAGTGTCTCACCGACAGGGGTGTGGTGTCGGAAGGAAGTCTTTCTGATCAATCAAGCTCTCCCCAAACTCAAATGAACTCTCGGCAAAGCGGGGGGACTTCGGTATAGGGTCCCAATGAAGGAGGAATTCTAGGCGATAATTTTTGCCTTCGGCAGAAGGTCTGGCCAATTAGCAGATGTCTTTCCAAAAAGGTAGGAGGAGCCCAGAGAAAGTTAGCTCTCGGCGAAGGAAGCCTCAGTCGGTGTAAAGTCTCACCGACCAAAAGAAGCCTCAGCGACACGAAGGAAGCTCGCCGAGAGAAAGGTGGCTTCGGCAAGATGTTTCACCGACAAGGTGAACTCTTGCCGAAGTAAAGCGGTATCGAAAAAACAGAGTGGCTTCGGCGAGAGGTCTCACTAATAAAGATGTCTCGGCGAAAGGAAACGAGTTCAGCAAAAGGTCTCATCGATGACCCCTAGTCTCGGTAATGTGGGAATGGTCGCGGCGAGGGACGGCTGCGTCGCTATGATGTCTCCCCGACCATGGAATGTCCCATCGAAAAAATGGAGCTTGGCAAAGGATCATGCCTTCACTAAAAGGTCTTGGCGAAGAAAGAAAATTACATCGAAGCAAAAGGACCCGAGCTTGGGGAGACTCTGAGCGGATGGAACGGGTTCAGTAAGATGTCTTATCAACCCGATGGTGTCTTAGCGACGGGAGATGCTACAAGGGGAACTTGCCATAGCCTTTGGCCAACATTGAGGAGTCTTGTCGATAATAAGGAGGGGCTCGGTAACGGAAGAGGAATTCGGGGTAAGGTCTCCCCGAAATGATGAGGTCTCCTCGACATGAGAATGGGCCCGCCGAGAGATAAAGAAGACTTCACCATGAGGTCACAACGACAAGCGATAGTCTCCCCGACATGAGAATGGGCCCGCTGAGAGATAAAGAAGACTTCGCCATGAGGTCACAATGACAAGTGATAGTCTCCCCGACATGAGAATGTGCTCGCTGAGGGAGGAAAGGCTTCGCCATGTGGTCTTGCCAAGAGCATGCAGTCTTTCTGATAGGTTTTGTGAGCTCAATATGACTTCTCCAACTCGTCAAAACGTCTTGCTGACTATCTAATGTCATGCCGATGGTTGATAAAAGCGATAATCGTATCGGGGAGACACGATGAGTGTCTCACCGACATGCGATTCAATACGGACCACTTTTGACTGCTAAGGAATCCTGCGTGGCCTCTCTTCCTCCAATCAGAAGAAGATGACCTATTGATCGATTGACCATCCCTGTGTAAGAAGACCAACAGAGTGCAAGTGAGATGGATCCATTTTGAGATTAGGGGGCGATGGATTGACTTGGGTGCAATGTTCAAATCTACAAGGAGGCCCGATGATGTTCCATAGGACGGTCAAACTGCAACAAAAGTCTGGAACATGAAGGAAGCCGAGGGAAGGAAGGATCTGTGACTCACAGGGATAGTTGTAGTAACCACCGGTAGAGGTTGATCAGTATTAATGGTAAAGTGCCCTGGGGCATTCAAGGTGACCCTAACAGAGTTCAAGGTGGACACGAAGACAAAGAGTAAATGTTGCAGCTACAAAAAGGCCTAAAGGCTTCTCCTGAGGTCAAGCCATCACCGACCCAGACAACAAGGTTGCACATTGAATGTAGGATTGACTCTCTTCAAAAAGATCTGAGAGCTGACTCTCCTGGAAGTAGATATTTTGTAAACCCTAAAACAGTAGCCAGTGCGTCCCTTTTGGTACATTATATATATAAGGAATTCTGGCCTCTTTGTAAGAGGTTAGAAATTTTAAGAGACGGTTAGGATTAGAACTAAAAAGGAAGGATTAAAAGTTAAGAGCAGTGGTAGAGTAGGAATTTTCAAAAGCAGAAGGAGAGAGAGTTGCATCTTGATTCTTAGTAATGAGAGCTTCTTTTGTCTTCTTGTCTAGTAGTAAAGTTCAGTATTGGCTGTAATGTATTTTCAAAGTTCTCTTAGTGTAGTTAGAAACAATCTGGAATCATAGATTCTCTATACACTGGTGATTGTGCCAGCCTTGTAAATATTGCTTATCTGTTTCACTAACAGTAGAAGCAATCAGAGTTTATTCTACTTCATATTGTGTTCTTGAATGATATTTGTTTTAAGTTAATCATTTGATTTGAGAATCTTTCAAGGATTGAAGTCTTATTTTATTTTTTGTTTAAATGGTAACTTAAAATCTGTTATTTGAATTAGCACTGTGAATGAAAAAGGATATGTGTCAATCACAAGTTTACTTTGTTCTACAGTTTTAGTTAACAAACTCCTTGAAAGGTAGCAAGTCTGGTTAAGTTAGAAGGATTGTCATTCTTTTCTGTTCCAAAGCTCTGACCTATCTTTTGTTGTTTCTTTAAAAATCCTAGTTAAATTAGGTTTTATTTCATGCTTGATCTTAGAACAATCCAAAAGCCCAACACCAGCAGGCCCCTTGAATATTACTGTTACATTGACCAATTGAGCAACATTAGCACAGTTGAAAACCAATTACAAATACCTTGGGAGTTGAGATATCCATGTGATCATCTTTCTCTTTCAAGATAAATAGAGTAGCAATATTCTGTTTGCATGTTGCTATGCCAAAACACACGTCAACAGAAACTGGCATTAGAAGGAGGGCCTAGAAGGGAAAACTGGATAAAGCTCAGTATTTCTCATCAGAGAAGCCCCACAGAGTTCTTTGATCAGCTGAAAATCCCCCACCTTTCATAGAACTCAAGACCCTAATAAGACACAAGAGTCATAAGACTGGGGTGGCCATAATACCACCTTTATCAACTCCCCTCACTCCACCAGGGTTTTCACCAATACCCCAGTGGATGCCTATCAATCCACCATCACATCCATCCCATTTGTCATCATAGCTAGTTCAACCTATTCAATAGCTGGTTCAACCCATACAACAACTGGCTCAACCACCACCCCCACCAATGGCATTCTTTCAGAATAATCCTTCTCCATTGGGGACTATTCCTGGAAGTTTTTATGATATGCCCAAGAACCCTGAGAAATTCTGCCCTAAGTATATTCATGGCGAGTCAAGGAGTGCTGAAAAACACATACAAGCTTTCAAGGATGCTTGTACTAGAGCTCAGATAGCCCACCATGATGTAGTTTGTAGGTTGTTCCCTTACTCCTTAGGGGACATGGCATACAATTGATACCTTAATCTTCCTCAAGGTTCCATTCTGACCTGGACACACTTGGAAAACGCTTTCATTAATTAGTTCAGGGTTTATGTGGATCTAGCTCTTTTATATCACCAATTTGCCACCATTAGGAAAGAGCCATGTGAATCCTTTCCCTTGTTCAATACCAGATTCCAACAAATGTATAGGAGATTGCAGGATCCCTATCTAGTCACAGAGAATAGCGCTATTCAAGCTTACTTTAGAGTTATAGATCCCTTGCTTGGCTTGTTCTTGCAAAGGACTTATCAACCAGCTAATATTGATTCCTTATCCAAAGTCTATCATCTAACTATCAAGCTGCAGTAGCAAATTAGTTCTCAACAAGGAGGCCTAGGAGGAGGTTTCCCTTTGATAGGATATCAGATGCATAGCCCAACTCCTTTATTCAATATTGTCCCAGGAATGTCTCCTTCCCACTATGGGCCTATATTTGAATTGCAAACTCAGCCGCCTGTCCCATTCTTTGCTACTAGAACTCCTAATCTTTTTCAACAATCACAGCTTCCTCAAAGTTCCCATGGTCATCAGAACCAAATTGGAACACCAAATCATGGTGGTTAGCCACCTGCTGCTAAGAATGTGGAGAGTGAGAAGACAGTCCAGCTTATAAATGAGGTAGAAACCTTGAAGAAAACATTGTCTCAATTCACCAATGACATGGTTCAGCTTCGATTGAACCCCTCCCAAAACAATTAGGGTAGGTATCAGAATCATAACAATTACAACCGAAGGGGTTATCAAGGCCAGAACTCCTCTAATCAAGGGTACCAAAACCAAAACAGAGGGTATAACCAAAGGCCAAATAACAACAGAAAATGGAATACATAGCCCAATAATGGGGGAGTTTCTCATAACTATCAAGCAAACGAGGAAAGAACACATACTGCAAACATGGCCGACCTCAACTTCATGACCAATTGGTGTAGGTTGCATGACACTGTGATCCATTCTGAGGTAAACTGCCCTCAAATGGAGAAAGTTGTCAAGATGGCACACGAAGATTCCCACACATTCCAGGGGAATTCAAAAAAAGGAGGTGACTCACTGGATACTGCAATGGCTTATGATCTCTTTGAAGAAGAGCCCTCATTCCCAATGCAAAGTGAGAATGAACTAGAGGAAGACACATATGATGCCCAAGCCTTTCAGTCAAAAGGACACTTCCTGAGAAATCAAAGTAAGGGGCCATTCACTACATCAACACCCCCTAATCACATGGTGCCTCCAAATCAAGGTGCTGATAATAATCCTCCTCCACCAAAAGGCCCACCTGACTTCCATAATAAGGGTAATTCCTCTGCCATTTTCAAAAGTAATTCAAGTTATAATATAGAATTTGATGTTGTTTATGAGATGCAGAGACAAAAAAATTTGTTTTCATTCTTTGACATTTTAAAGTGGTGCCCTGCTCAAAGGGAGATAGTGTTGAAAGCTTTAGAACTAGATGATAAATTAAAAGGAAAAAGCAAGGTTGCACCTGCTGCAGACATGAATGTAGCCTTGTACAGAAATAAGGTAGGTACCCCACCATTTCTCCTGAGTTTAAGAATTTGTGGGAAGAATCTACATAACTGTTTGTTGGATTTAGGGGCTTCAGGCAATGTCATGCCATATTCTATATGTAAGAAGTTGGGGTTGGACCCTGTCCAAACTAACAAGAAGGTCATCCAACTTGAAAAAATAGAAGTTAACGTAGTTGGGGAGTTGAAAAACGTACATGTCCAAGTCGGATCAGATCATAGGATTCAAACCAATATAGATGTCCAAGTGGCAGACATCCCAGAGACTTATGGTATGTTACTAAGCAGAGATTTAATGAAAAGTCTAGGGGGATATCTTTCCCTTGACTTTTCACATATGTGGCTACCATGGAGAGGGGTCTCAACTCATATTAGGATTGAAAGTTAGCCCCGCCTCAAGCATATCATCATGGAATATGATTTCCCCAATGAGGTAGCCTACTTCGAAACTAGGATAGGTGTTTATAAAAGAGAAGAAGCTTTAACTTTTTCTGTTCTTGATCCTAAAGAACTACCCATACAAAAGCTCCCTGATCTTATGATTGATGAAAATCAGTAGGCATTATCAGAAAGATGCAACAAGATCAGCTGGTCTTGGGAGAAGGTGTAGATCTGCAAAGTCTCTTGCTCCCTAATTGGTGTAGGGTACACTACCAAAGTCATTTTGAATTGACTTGTCCACCTTGCATTCACATTTTAAATCATGTTTCCCAAGCTGAGGAAGCTAGCACAAGTCTCCCTGAGACCATTGCAGACCACTTCTCATTTGAAACTAAAGAAGCAACAATGCTAACCAGGGGTAGGATACTTCCAAAAGAGATTCCTTCCCAAATTGAACTGGCCTCAGTCACATGTCTTAACTAGGATACTCATGTGGAACAACCCCAAGGCTTGCTCGACATTCCTGCACTCACAAGTATGTTGAAACCTGAGAAGTTAACCAAAAGCACAAGGGACTGTCTAAAGGATAGCCACAAGTCGGATGATATAACTAAGCAAGGATTAGAAATTACACCTAATGAACTTGTTCAACACATCCCCTTCACATTTGATTCAAAAGATCAAACAGCCCTACCTGTGGCTCATTATACCCAAATGCCCACAATAACTCCTGAAGGACCAACTCCAGCTCATGATCAACTGTGGACCCTCACATTTGATGGATCCAAATCTAAGACAGGCTGTGGTGTTGGGATTGAACTAACCAGCTCGAAAGGGAAAACCTTCTTTGCTTCTTACAGGCTGCAATTTGGATGCACTAACAACGTAGCAGAATATGAAGCTCTGGCACGGGGACTGATGTTTGCACATAAGAAGAAGGTCACAACCTTGATGGTCAAGGGAGATTTAGAAATTGTTATCAAGCAGGTACCCAGCCAGTACACCTGTCACAATAAAAGGCTGGCAGCATATAGAAATAGGGTATGGAATCTAATCGAAGACTTTGATGCCTTTGGGATTAGCTTAATCCCTAGAGAAGAAAATCAGATAGCTGATTCATTGGCTGTTGCTACAAGTACCCTGGAACCTATGCAAGGCTCCAAGCTTAAGAAATTCTTAGTGGAACTAATTTCCACCCCTGCAGTTCCTGATAGCATCACGAACTTTTAAGTCTTTGATGATGATCGACATATTATGGCTTTCTTGGCAAGCTTGGAAAGCTCAGATGTTTTTGAGGGGGCAAATTATTGATGAGTTCAATAGAGATCAAGGGGGATTGGAGCCCTGAGGAATGTGATACAGAAGGAGTTTTTAACTTAAAGAATAACAACATTCCCAAGGGAATGGTGGCCTTGGAAAGAATTTTTGACTCAGATCCAAGGGCTTGAGAGAAGATATTAGTTGAAGATAAAGGAGGTGAATACGAAATAGTTAACTTAGTTGATTTTGGTCCTGAAAGGAATGTCTACATAGGGAAAGCCTGCCCTAAAGCAATCAGAAAAGACATATTGATGGCACTTAAGAAAGATATTTCTGCCATTTCTTGGGGATATGAAGACTTAAAGACATTTGATGCCTCTGTTATGACTCACACTATTCCCTTGAAGCCCGAAGCTAAACCCTTCCGACAGAAGCAGCACCCTATCAATGCCCTGATTGAACCATTGATCTATAAAGAAGTTCAAAAATTACTCTTGGCAAGGATAATTTCCCCTGTACGCCATTCAACTTGGGTGGCTAACTTAGTCCCAGTTCGCAAGAAAAACATGGAGATCAGGTTGTGTGTCGACTTCAGAAATTTGAATAGAGCCTCAAAGAAGGATAACTACCCACTTCCTTCTTTGGATGAAGTCCTGCAGACTATCAATGGATCTCAAATGATATCATTCCTGGATGGTTATTCTGGATATAATCAGGTAATGGTCGACTCTGGAGACAAAATGAAGACAACCTTCACTACAAAGTGGGGAACATTCACGTATAGGAGGATGCCATTCGGTCTGATAAATGCTGGAGAAACTTTCCAGCGCGCCATGGACATAGTGTTCAAAGACCTAATCAGTAAGTGCATCATTGTCTATATGGATGACTTGACAGTGTTCTCCATGGACCGATTGAATCATGCTGTAGACTTAACCAAAGTTCTTGAGAGATGCATCGAGTATGGAGTCTCATTGAATCCAAAAAATGTGTGTTCGAGGTTTCTGAAGGGAAGCTGCTGGGACACATAATTTTTAAAAGAGGGATTTCAATCAACGTAGATCGAGTCGAGTACATCCTAAAGATCACCCGGCCTGGAAGCAAGAAAGAAATGAGGTCTTTCTTTGGGAAAATCAACTTTGTGAGAAAGTTCATCACGGGCTTTGCTGAAATCGTGAAACCCCTGAACGAAATGATGAAAAAGGATGCCAAGGTAGAGTGGACTGATGAAGCAAAGGCCGCATTTTCACAAGTCAAATGATCCATCTTAGAAGCACTGGTCCTTACAAGCCTCGATTACATCAAGCCATTCTACATTTACTCTTTTGCCTCTAATCATTCATGCGCGGCTATTTTAACTCAACGAAAAGAAGAGGCAGAGCAGAGACCGATTGCTTTCATGAGCTCCCCATTCAAAAATGCAGAAATCAAATACCCACCTTTGGAGAAGCAAGCTTTTGCGCTGGTTCGAGCTGTCAAGAAGTTCCGACATTACATTCTTCGAAGCCAAATCGTTGTTGTAGTTCCTGATGTAGCTGTGAAGTCCCTACTCATGCAGAGCGAGCTGGGAGAAAGGAGAGGCAAATGGATGGCCATCCTGCAAGAATTCAATTTGGAGATACATCCTATGAGACTAGTCAGGGGCACAGGTTTGCCCAAGTCCATGGCGAACGCTGGCAACAACATCATCTATCAGCAATACACGACCTAGTCTTTCTCTAACGACCCTTGGTATGCTGATACCATTTGCTTGATGCTCCATAATCGGTGTCCAGAGGGGATGAATTCAACTCAAAGGAGAGCCCTGAGAATGAAGAGCTCTCACTACATGCTCAAAGGAGGGTTGCAATACAAGAAGAATTTTGGAGTATACCTGAGATGCCTTGATCATCAAGAGGCTAAACATGTGATCTCTGAGTTTCATGGGAAACATGGCACAAGTCATGGGTCTGCAGATTCTTTGGCACATCAGATCCTCCAATCTGGTTATTACTGGCCTTGTGTATTCAAATATTCCCATCAGCATGTGAGAAAATGTCACCTCTATCAGATTTCTGCACCAAGGGAACGCCATTCAACCATGCCTTTGCAGCCCGTCTACGAGGTAAGGCCATTTGCCCAGTGGGCACTGGATTTTATTGGGGTGATTCACCTAAATTCTTCTGAAGGACACAAGTTTATCTTGACTGCTATTGACTACTGCACGAGGTGGACAGAGGCTATACCCTGCAAGAACAACACCACAGAGGTAGTGATCAAGTTCCTCATCGAGTGCATCACTACAAGGTTTGGGGTACCCTTCGCTCTGGTATGTGACAATGGCTCTGTCTTTTCTTTTGCTGAGTTTATTTCCTGGGCATATGATCACAAAATTGTTTTGAAATATTCTTCAAATTATTACCCACAAGGCAATGGAATTGCATAGTCAACTAATAAGAATCTCTTAGGGGTAATTAAGAAACTGTTAGAACATAATCCTAAAGACTGGCATACCCAGCTGAGGTTCGCATTATGGGCAGATAGGACTAGGATTAAGGTTTCTTTAAACACCTCACCATTCAAGCTGGTATATGGCCAAGAGCCTGTCTTTCCTATCCATCTACAAATACCTATCCTTGAGTTCATGCAGAAATTCTACTCTAGTGACAATAGGATAGAATATTAGCTACTTTGTTAAAATTAGAAGAACAGAGAGATGCCTCATTGCAACAATTCTTTAGGCACCAGGCTATTGTCAAACGTTGGTTTGACAAAAGAGCCAAAATCAAAGCTTTTAGGATATCTGACCTTGTATTTTTATGGGATAAAGCCAGTGAAAAGAAAGGCAGTCACCAGAAATTTGACAAACTCTGGCTAGGTCCTTATTAGATTGCTGAGATCCTGAGGGAAAATGCTTTCCGATTGAGTAGCTTAACTGGAGAACCTGTTCCCTTGCCTGTCAATGGATAGTTTCTTAAGCACTATTTTGAGTCATAAAGCTTCTTAATTTATGTTTTGCATGTAAGTAATTCGTTGTTCTTTATGTAAATAATTTATTTGTCTCATGTTTGTAAATAATTTGTATTTTTGTAAATAATTTTTGTGTTTCTGCTTGTGAATAACCTGGTGCTCTTCGTGTAAGTAATTCGCTCTTTGTTTGTAAATAATTTGCTGATTATTTGTTTGTCTTGCCTTTTTGTCTTTTTGTTTCCCTTGTTCTGTGGTTTATGTTTTGTTTTGTTCTTTGGGGTTGATCTCTCCTTTCCATCTGAAACTGTGGGTTGTTATCTAAAGTATGCTATGGTCACAAGGAGAAAATGGCTTAGGTATTTTCAGGCTTTCTGATTGGATGATTTTGTCCTAAACTCGTTGTTTCATGTCTATTGTCAATAAAGGCTGTGGAAGGTCTTGCAAATAAGGTGCCAAGTAAATAAATTTCATTAGCTCCTCCGAATCTACCACAAATCATTAAGATCATCTCCTTTGTATCGATATATTTGTCCTAGGGTGATAGTGTTGTAAGATTTGAGTGAAAAACCTAATCTCCCAAGTAATGTTATGAGGTCCATGGTAGTTTTCAACCCAGATCAGATGTTAAACATCTGACATATTGAAAAAGAACTAAATGAAATATCTGAAACTCTAAAAAAAAAAGGGAGAGAGAAAAGAAAAGAATTATCTAAAGGGAGGACTCAATATGAATGGGTGATTCCAGTATCTCTACCGGGGCTATGGACACTTGACTGGAAGTAGAGCAATGTTGTGAGGAAACTAGAGGTATCTCCATCAGGGCTATGGATGCCTGACTGGCAGCGGAGCAATGCCCAGGATATCATTGCACGAAATGGAATCAACCTATGTAGCTCAAATCTTGCACATTGTTGTCTCAAAGACAAAGAAAACTTTATGAAAAGATGGTGCACTATCAAGCACACACATAGATTCAGGTGGTAGCTAGTGTTGATTTACGTTTGAGATTCTAGTTCAACCTTGGTTGTTATAACTAACCCATCTGGAGTTGTGATATTCATGAACTAGGAGTTATGGGTAGCTAAATCCTTCAGCTTCTTGAAAATGGTTAAACCATTTTCCCAACTGAGTCGCCATTTGATATGCCTTGCATAACCACCCCATTTTATTCTGGAATAAAATGGGTCCCCCTTTCTTTTGCTTTTGTTGCTTTTGTTTATTTAATTTGCTCTTGGGGGTTCTTCTGTCTTCTGCATGAATTTTTCTTCTAGTTTTGTTAAATTTTGGTTCTATCTTCGCTTAAGTTGGTTTTCTTCTTGCTAAGAATTCAGTGAAATAATCATGGACAATAGAAGATTTATTATAATATATCTTATGTCATTCTGATGACTAATGGGGACTCTGTTTTGCAGGATTAAATCACGCACATGATGATATTTGTCAAGGGAGCTCAGTTGGAATGCATTCCTCAGTCCAGTTGGTCCTAATTTTCCTCTAAGAAGGAAGTCAGAAAGACCTTGCAGATGTCTTGCCGACTACCAGTGCATTCTGTTGATAAGCGTCTGTGTTGCCTATCGGCAAGACCTCGGGGAGGTCACGACAATCCGAGTTCACATGGAGTTTCCCATCGGCATGAGAATCTCCTTCAAAGAAAGGTCTTAGCGAGATCTTTGTGTCTCACCGACTGGCGGCAGTGGGATCCATATGTCAACGAGAGATTTTCTCTTCGCCATGAAGTCTCAGCGAATGCATCGGGTCTCGCCGATGGGGAAAAACAGGATGTCTTCGGCAAAAGGTCTCGGTGAAGGGATTTTGTCTCACCGAAATAAAATAGAACCACCAAAAAGATAAAGCCCTCGCCAAAGGATTCTGAGGTCGGCGTAACATCTTGCCGAAAAGAAGTGTCTCACCGACAGGGGTGTGGTGTCGGCAGGAAGTCTTGCCGATCAATCAAGCTCTCCCCAAACTCAAATGAACTCTCGGAAAAGCGGGGGTACTTCGATATAGGGTCCCAGCGAAGGAGGAAGTCTAGGTGATAATTTTTTCCTTTGGCAAAAGGTATGGCCGATTAGCAAATGTCTCGCCGAAAAGGTAGGAGGAGCCCGGAGAAAGTTAGCGCTCGACGAAGGAAGCCTCAGTCGATGTAAAGTCTCACCGACTGAAAGAAGTCTTAGTGACACGAAGGAAGCTCACCAAGAGAAAGGTGGCTTCAGCAAGATGTTTCACCGACGGGGTGAACTCTTGCCGAAGTAAAGCGGTATCGGCAAAACAGAGTGGCTTCGGCGAGAGGTCTCGCCGATAGAGATGTCTCGGTGAAAGGAAACGAGTTCGGTGAAAGGTCTCGCCGATGACCCCTAGTCTCGGTGACGGGGGAATGGTCACGGCGAGGGATGGTTGCATCGCTATGATGTCTCCCTGACCATAGAATGTCCCACTGAAAAAATGGAGCTCTCCAGAGGATCATGCCTTCGCCAAAAGGTCTTAGCGAAGAAAGAAAATTACACCGAAGCAAAAGGACCCGAGCTCGGGGGAATAAAAGGAACTGGGGGAGACTCTAAGCGGATGGAATGGGTTTGGTAAGATGTCTTGCCGACCTGATGGTGTCTCAGCAATGGGAGATGCTACAAGGGGAACTCGCCATAGCCTTTGGCCGACATTGAGGAGTCTTGTCGATAACAAGGAGGGGCTCGGTAAGGGAAGAGGAATTCGGGGTAAGGTCTCCCCGAAACAATGAGGTCTCCCCGACATGAGAATAGGCCCGCCAGAAGATAAAGAAGACTTCACCATGAAGTCATAGTGACAAGTGATAGTCTCCCCGACATGAGAATGTGCTTGCCGAAGGAGGAAGGGCTTCGCCATGTGATCTTGCCTAGAGCATGCAGTCTTGCCGATAGGTTTTGTGAGCTCGATATGACTTCTCCAACTCGCCAAAATGTCTTGCCGACTGTCTAATGTCATGCCGATGGTTGATAAAAGCGATAATCGCATCAAGGAGACACGATGAGTGTCTCACCGACATGCGATTCAATACGGACCACTTTTGACTGCCAAGGAATCCTGTGTGGCCTCTCTTCCTCCAATCAGAAGAAGATGACCTATTGACCGATTGACCATCCCTGTGTAAGAAGACCAACAGAGTGCAAGCGAGATGGATCCATTCTGAGATCGGGGGGTGATGGATCGGCTCGGTTGTAATGTTCAAATCTACAAGGAGGCCCGATGATGTTCCAGAGGACATTCAAACTGTAACAAAAGTCTGGAACATGAAGGAAGTCGAGGGAAGGAAGGATCTATGACTCATAAGGACAGCTATAGTAACCACCGGCAGAGGTTGATCAGTATTAATGGTAAAGTGCCCTGGGGCATTCAAGGCAACCCTAACAGAGTTCAAGGTGGACACGAAGACAAAGAGTAAATGTTTCAGCTGCAAAAAGACCTAAAGGCTTCTCCTGAGGTCAAGCCATCACCGACCCAGACAACAAGGCTGCACATTGAATGCAGAATTAACTCTCTTCAAAAAGATCTGAGAGCCGACTCTCTTGGAAGCAGATATTTTGTAAACCCTAAAACAGCAGCTAGTGCGTCCCTTTTGGTAAATTTTGTATATAAAGCATTATGGCCTCTTTGTAAGAGGTTAGAACTTTTAAGAGACGGTTAGGATTAGAACTAAAAAGGAAGGATTAAAAGTTAAGAGCAGTGGTAGAGTAGGAATTTTTAAAAGCAGGAGAGAGAGTTGCATCTTGATTCTTAGTAATGAGTGCTTCTTTTATCTTCTTGTCTAGTAGTAAAGTTCAGTATTGGTTGTAATGTATTTTCCAAATTCTCTTAGTGTAGTTGGAAACAATCTGGAATTGCAAATTCTCTGTACACTGGTGATTGTGCTAGCCTTGTAAATATTGCTTATCTGTTTCACTAACAGTAGAAGCAATCAGAGTTTAATCTACTTCATATTGTGTTCCTGAATGATATTTGTTTTAAGTTAATCATTTGATTTGAGAATCTTTCAAGGATTGAAGTCTTATTTTATGTTTTGTTTAAATGGTAACTTAAAATCTGTTATTTGAATTAGCACTGTGAATGAAAGAGGTTGTGTGTCAATCACAAGTTTACTTTATTTTGCAGTTTTAGTTAACAAACTCCTTGAAAGGTAGCAAGTCTGGTTAAGTTAGAAGGATTGTCATTCTTTTCTGTTCTAAAGCTCTGACCTATCTTTTGTTTTTTCTTTAAAAACCCTAGTTAAATTAGGTTTTATTTCATGCTTGATCTTAGAACAATCCATAAGCCCAACACCAGCAGGCCCCTTGAATATTACTGTTACATTGACCAATTGAGCAACATCAGCACAATTGAGAACCAACTACAAATACCTTGGGAGTTGAGATATCCATGTGATCATCTTTCTCTTTCAGGAGAAATAGAGTAGCAATATTATGTTTGCATGTTGTTGTGCCAAAACACACGTCAACAAGGCTAAGTTATGAAATTGAAAAAATATTCAAGATTTATTTGAGATATTACTAATTATAGTGGTGCTTTATAAGTGTGAAGTATAGGCTAGCAACACATCAAAAATAAAATGGGATAGATAGAAATTGTTGGTGTTCGAATAAGGTATTTTACATAACTAGTTCACCTAATAGGTTCTATTTACATGTTAAGTTTACTTAGGTCCTAAGTATCTTTTTACAAGTCTTAGTTTGCATTACATCTTGTCATATCTTATGTCATTTACTTCTTGTGTCTGAAGTCATTTAATATTATTTGTCTCTTGTCATAGGATTAAAACACTTGTCATGATCTCAAGTCTAATCCTATATCTCATTTTGGCTATATAACGAAGGAATTCTCATTTATAAATCATTCCATTCTATTGCATTACATTGCATTTTGATCACATTTGATCTAATATTATTTTGCATCCATTATAGTAAATGTATGCTCTTGCTTTTCTCTCTCGTAGAAAGTTATTTTTCGTTTTGTAGGTGATCCTAAGAGCTTGAGTCCTTAAGTGACTCTAACATAAATGATACAAAAGCTTTTGATTATGGGTAAACTCAAAATAAAAGTTTTAATTTCATGTGAGGTTCTTACAAAAACAAGTACCTTACCTATTGAGGTAACAACTATGATTCATCTCTTACAATATCAAAAGAAATTGAACAAATGGAGGCAAATAAATGGCCTAAGGTTGACACCAAAAAAATCTTTAACAAGAGAAAGAATCCCTACATAGAGCAAACAACAAATAGATATCAATAGGAATATCAACTTGAATGCATATTCAAATAATAATAAAAATATAAACTGTTATTAATAATTTTTGTAAAACTACATAAGAAAGAGAATATTATCTTGATAAAATTATTCTACATATAACCGCCACCAAAAGACTTATGTAAGAACAAATTTTATTTAATAAACAAAAATATTCATAATGCACTCCAAAACTAAAACTAAGTCACATCATTGAAAATAGAAAAGACCATAAGAAAAAGGAAAAGAGACAACAATTAAATTAATAAAAATACACTTTATTTCAAAATAATAATAAAAAACTAAATCAACTATGAAATAAAGTATCTTTAACCTGGTAAATATTCCATCCCATTTTTCTTCTGCCTATTTGTTTTAACATGTGGGGTGAAAATGATCTCAATCCACCAAATTTTAACCTCCCACCAGAACACAATATATTAAACTCAGGCAATCACCAATGTACCAGCTCCATGAATAACTTCAGCTACTGGTCTGGAGGCCAAATATTTATAAGATACTGTTGTGTGCTTGGGAATTCATAATTGGGTCAAACTATTAATGAAGAATGTTATGAAGCACAAATTTTAATATGATTACTGAAAGTTTTATCTTAAAAGAGGCAAAAAGAACTTGAGGAATTGTTTTCCATGAAAGATTCATAGTAAAGCAAGATTTGAAGCATGCCCATCTCCAGTAACAAAAGTCTCTATCAGATGATGTGTTTAGGCCATCATGAAACGATTTCCTCAACAGCTCAGGTCCACCATTAATATGACTGCTTGAAATCAGTATTATGATATAAATATAAAATTATGGCATCGCCCTGTAACTATGGGCTAAGGAATATGTGCAACGACTAAGCCGGCAAAACCAGTATCAGTTGGATCTCATCTTCCGAGGTGTACCCCATCAACCATAGATTTCAATAGTTGAACACAATCTGTAACACATGCTGTGCAGCGGTGCAGGGATAAACTTTACTGCACGTTCCATTAACTTAATACTATGTTCTCACAGTAGGAAACTTTAAAGCTTCTCCCAAATCTTTTGCATGTTTATCATTTCACTGCTCAGTGCTCCATATTTTAATCGGATGGTTAATAGCACACTTCTTTTCCCCAGCAGTAATTCACTGCGAGCCCAATATTTCCTGTTTTCTGAGCTCCACAGAGCAATAATGCCTAATAACTGTCTTTCGTGGATCCATTTATCTCTGACGTTTGTGATGTTGTATTAGATTTTGATTGAAATGAGATGATAAATTATACACCTATTTTAAATTTGGGAGAGGCCAGAGATCTCTTGATCTTGAAGATCGTGTGTTGAAACAATTATTCTTTAATGAGCTTTCAACATGGAATCCAAGGAGCCTACACCTAGGTTGGACACTTCGACCTATTGAGGAAATTGTCTTTGGTGATATTCATTGTGTCTTGGTGTATCCTATAGGAGACAACCACATTCCCCACTCTTGATCCTCTCGATAGTGGCTCATTTGATATTTATTACCCACCTTATTTTCACATGCATTTTGTTTCATGCTTTTTTTCTCATGAGAATGATTCTTGGGCTATGGATGTTAGCTTTGAGGGGCTTATTTGAGGGTTATTTGCAATGGTTTATTTTTCCTTTATCTTCACATGGGAATGAGTCTTGAGCTATGGATGTTAGTTTTGGACGTCTTATCTAAGGAGTGTAGAGGATGGTTTGGGGTTTATTCCATATCTTTGGGTATGGATGTTTCATTTGATCTTCCTTTGGTTTGAGAGGCTTACATCCTAGTTTGTCTAATGACTCACATTATATGTTTGATATTTGACTTGAATGGTTGGATTTTGATAAGGATTTAACTATTTGGTTTTTTATGAAGGAGATCTTATTTTTCAAAACTTAAGCATTTATAAGTGTTGATAGAAAGACATGCTACATGGTTTTGATTTGCAGGTTTCCTCCATGGTGTTGTGTTTCTTCTCATAGCTTCATGTTCATACGATATTGGATTTGAGGTTGGTGTGGAGCCATTTTTATCAATATGTTTGTGCTCATATGTTGTTATTGTACTTTATAATTTAATTTTGGGTAATAGTATGGAGGATCTCTAATCTATATCTTCTATTGATATGGAAAACTTGGGAGAGCTATGGAGACTAGTGGTGAGAGTTATGTTGTAATATTTTTTTTGTAGGTTTGCATATCATTTGTGGGTGTTCCTTGGTATTGATGATATTTACTACACCTTCTATGCAAATGTTATTATTAGAATTTCGGATGCCTTGATTGATCTTATATTTTACATTATCCATACAATGAGAGTTTAGGGTTGTATATATGTCCTTTGTTGGATGTTCTCATTATATTTTGATGTTAAGGATCTTTACAATTTCTTTATGTAGATAATGTATATAGGGACTTGCACAATCATGTATTAGGTTGGATATATTGATGGTATAAGGTCTACCTTTTTTAATGAGTATGCCTCAATTTTGAGGTATGGTTAGTGGGATGTGTTAGAAACTAGTCATGGTTTTTATTCTAGCTATGGTGATTAATTATTGACAGTTACTTGGGCCTATTTTCTACTATTGGATTAGTGTTTGTGTTTGGATTTTGAGTTAAGATAAGATTCATGCTTCTATGTGACAGTGTAGCATTTCTCTTTAGGTTGGATCTTATATTTTGTGCATTTGCATGATGGAGGATGAGAGGATTCATGTTTGAGATGGTGGTACCTTGGTTATTATTGTAGGTATCTTGATGGAGCAAATGAAGCACTTGCATGTCTTGATGACCTACATGTTGGCTATAGGGATTGTTCCCTTGATGATTGAGTTTAATCTTAACCCCTTATGTAGTGTATACAACAAGTGGATGAATATTTGGAAAAGGTGTATTGTTCACATTGCATAATGATTATAATATAAAATGCAAAATTTACTTATGGTGTACCTAGGAATCCAAGGATGTGTGTGTCACATAGGTTATACATTATTGGGGTCACTTGTATGTTGTATGTAACGTTCGGATAAATATTTAATGTGGATGTTACATTGAAAAATGTTTGATATTGGGAAACCTTAGTACCAAAACATAAATGAGGGGGACAATATTTTGTAAGCTCGTTGTCTAGAGGCACATGATTTATGTAATACCACTTGGTAGTTTTGTGCAAGCTTGTTTCTATAAAAGCAAGCATATGAGCAATTATTAAGATTGGCTTGTGTAACATTTAGCTTCTTTGTGAAGGTTAACTAAGCATCTCTTGTAGGTTGCATATGTGAGGAGAGGAAGCATGGATTGGGATGTGTGGTTACATGATTTTTATTTTCTTGTTCACATGGAGTGTAATTAGGGAGCTTGATGTTTCAAAAGCCTTGCATGGAGACTATACATGTGTTGTAATCTCTGATCATGAGATAATGTATTGAGTGTGTAAGTGTTTTTTTAAGGGTTTTCCCAAGGTACATTTGATGTCATCTTGATGGTACACATTTGTCTATTATTTTGCATTATGGATTTTGAATACTTGTTTGGATATTTTTCTATCTTTGGGTTATGTGGAAGTAGTTTATTACAGCTAAAAATATATTTTTATGCTCTAGGTTGGTTATAAAACCCTCCAACAAGAAAAAACTAAGGTTTTAGACCAAAATACTCATCAATAGATCATGGAATTATTTGAAGCGTGTCAATGAAAAATGTAACAAAAAAGGGGAAGTTTATTGTTGTTTTGTGGGCTTCATGAGATCTTTTGACATGGTTCCTAGAAGTAAATTATGTAGTGAAATGGAGGATCTAAGAATTCTAGAGCAATATAGGGCAACAATTTATAGAATTTATGAGGAGGGTTAACTAAAAATTAGAACTGAAGGAATCCTTTTAGAAAGCTTTGGGCACTACATAGGAGTTATGTAAGCAAGACCACTATCCCCTACTCTATTTGGCTTATATATTGATAGCTTGGAAGAATGACTAAGTTTGTGAGGGAACAATGCTCTTGTGGGAGAGTATGTTTTGAGACATCTTTAATATGCAAATGATCTCATTTTGATTGCAAGGTTTGATCAAGGGCTAAAAGAGCACTGAAAGGCCTTTGAAAAAAATGCAAGGAGCTGGGCATGCATGTAAATAGCTCATCAAATCAAAGATCTTGATCTTCTCTAGTTGAAAGAAAAAAAATAGTTTGAGGGTAAAAGTAAAAAGTTGTGTCACACTTTCGGCCAACTTATCAGCACAACTAAATTTAAGTATTTCTAACTAAAAATCAATTTTGGTCAAACATATGATCTAGTAAGATTCATTCTAGCCAGGTTATATATTTCCACAACTTTTTCAACTAAAATTGAACATTGGCTAAAAATATATGGAGCAACAGTTTGAAGCCAATTTACCAAAAAAATAAAATTATATGAAAACTTGATGTTTCAATAAATCCTACTCGTGTAAATAACATTTTTTTTAAAATATAAAAATACCCTTTTGTAGTTTTCAAAAATATATTTATTTTAATAGTTTAATTATTATTTATATTTTATTTTTTATTTTTAATAAATGTAGGTTATCCACACAAAATATTAGGTTGATTACCATGCCAAGGAGAAATACTAAAACTTATTAAAAAAAATTGAAAAAAATATGATGCACTAGATAAAATAATCTATATCAAGATGGTATATTTTTTTCCATTTTTGATACACACATTTTAATATTTATTTAAAAAATAAAATTTACTATAAAAAGTTTGAGATTTCATGTAACTTCATTTTTTTTAACATTATCAGCAACTAAATTATAGTGTTAATTTATTAAAAACTAGTTTAAAATAATTTTTTTTTTTTTTTAAATACAAACATAAAATATATTAAAAAAATACATATTTTACTAGTTTACATCATTTCAAAATTCAAAACATATATGCTACTTTTTGGTGATTTGAGTTTAAAAGTTGGATCAGTGTTGGTCGTTTCCTTTATAAAGTGTGACACAGCTTTGTGCTTTTACCCTTGACTTTTATTTTAGAGGGTCTCCTAGAAAAGTAACATAATACAAATATATTGGGATAGACTTTAACAATAAGCTTAGTTGGGAAACTTGCAAAAACAAGAGAATTTTGGGAGGCTAGAGAACACTTTTTGCATTACAAAATAGAAGTAAAGAGGCTAAGTTATGAGATTGAAAAATATTCAAGATTTATTTGAGATATTACTAATTATAGTGGTGCTTTATAAGTGTGAAGTATAGGCTAGCAACACATCAAAAATAAAATGGGATAGATATAAATTGTTGGTGTGAATAAGGTATTTTACATAACTAGTTCACCTAATAGGTTTTATTTACTCTATGTTAAGTTTACTTAGGTCCTAGGAATCTTTCTACTTGAGTCTTAGTTTGCATTAGATCTTGTCTTATCTTATGCCATTTACTTTTTGTGTCCTAGGTCATTTAATATTATTTGTCTCTTGTCATAGGATTAAGACACTTGTCATGATCTTGTCTAATTCTATATCTCATTTTGGCTATATAACAAAGGGGTTCTCATTTATAAATCATTCCATTCCATTGCATTGTATTGTACATTGATCGCATTTGGTCTAATATTATTTGCATCCATTATACCAAATGTATGCTCTTACTTTTCTCTCTTGTAGAAGGTTATTTTTGGTTTTGCAGGTGATCCTAGGAGCTTGAGTCCTTAAGTGACTCTAACATAAATGATACAAAAGCTTTTGATTATAGGTAAATTCAAAATAAAAGCTTTAATTTCTTGTGAGGTTCTTTGAGCAAAAACAAGTACATTATCTATTGAGGTAACTACTATTGTTCATCTCTTGAATATCAAAACAAATTGAGCAAATGGAGGCAAATAGATGGCCCAAGGTTGACACCAAAAAAATCTTTAACAAGAGAAAAAATCCCTACATAAAGCAAACAACAAATAGATATCAATAGGAATATCAACTTGAATGCATATTCAAATAATAAAAAATATTAAAAAACTTGTTATGAATAAATTTTGTAAAACTATATAAAAAAAGAGAAAATATTATCTTGATGAATTTTGTTTTGCATATGAACACCACCAAAAGACTTATGTAAGAACATATTTTATTTAATGAACAAAAATACTCATAATGCACTTGAAAACTAAAACTAAGTCACATCATCAAAAATAGAAAAGGCCAAAAGAAAAAGAAAAAGAGACAACAATTAATTTAAAAATACACTTTATTTTAAAATAATAATAAATAGCCGGTATTGGCATGGTGTGATGGTTTAAAGGTGGCATTGTTGTTCTTGCCACCAAGGTTCAAACCCCTTTGGGGTGGTATTGTTGAATGGTTGTATTCCGGTTCATAGCTCTGGTTCAAAAGCGTTTACCCCTTGAATAAAATAATAATAATAATAATAAATAACTAAATCAACTATGAAATAAAGTACCTTTAACCTGGTAAATATTCCATCCCATTTTTCTTTTGCCTATTTGTTTTAACACGTCGGGTGAAAATGATCTCAATCCACCAAATTCTAACCTCCCACCAGAACACAATATATTAAACTCAGGCAATCACCAATGTACCAACTCCACAAATAATGTCAGCTATTGGTTTGGAGGCCAAATATTTATAAGATATTGTTAGGTGCTTGGGAATTTTTAATTGGGTCAAACTATTAATGGAGAATGTTATAAGCATGAATTTTAATATGATTACTAGAAAATTTATCTTAAAAGAGGCATCAAGAATTTGATGAATTGTTTATAATGAAAGATATGATTACCAGAAAATTTATCTAAAAAGGGGTATAAAGAATTTGATGAATTGTTTATAATATGAAAGATATGATTACCAGAAAATTTATCTTGAAAGGGGAATAAAGAATTTGATGAATTGTTTATAATGAAAGATATGATTACCAGAAAATTTATCTAAAAAGGGGCATAAAGAATTTGATGAATTGTTTATGATGAAAAATCCATGGCAAAGCAAGATTTGAAACATGCCCATCTCCAATAGCAAAAGCCTCTGTCAGATGGTGTGTTTAGTCCATCAAGAAACGATTTCCTCAATAGCTCAGGTCCACCATTGATATGGCTGCTTAAAATAAGTATTATAATATAGATTTAAAATTATGACATTGCCCTGTAACTATGGGCTAAGGAATATGTGCAACGACTAGGCCGGAAAAACCAGTCTCAGCTGGATCTCATCTGGTCTCAGATGGCACTTTATATCATAGTGTGAATACAAAAAAGCATAACAAGATGTGAAAAATCCCCCAAAAGTTACACCAAAATGGCACTTTATCTCAATGCATCTACAAAAGAGAATGTGCATGAAAAAGATGTATGCAATGCCCAAATAGGACAAAATACTAGAAATACATAAAGAATAGGCAAAAATGAGTCATCCCACATAAACAAAAAAAATTCAAGAGCTAAGACATCCAAGTAATTCACCAAATTGTGAAAACATAAAAAATTGAATAAAATATACCTAGAGAGAAACTTGAAAAAGTGCATGGATGGCTATGAAGAGCTCTGAAAGACCATCCCAACACCACTGAAATCACAAAAAGCGAAGAAACAGGACACGAGTTGTGAGCTCAACATTGAAAATAGCACCTCTAACTTCAATAGGCTTTAGAATGCACCAGGATCAAAAATAGGTGTGAGGCCCACACCGCTAGTAATTTGACATAACCAACTTTTTGACCATATCCCGTACGCCAAAAAATGATATCAAATGCCGAAGTTATGGCCAAAAGAAAAAAAATTGCTCCTTTAGGGCACAAAGAGGGTTCAAAGGGGGCCAAGGTACCGTCTGTACCGCTGACATCAGTAGAATATTCCCAAAATATTCCTTGGTGGCCACCATAATTTTAAAAAAGTTGCCTGAAAAATTAAGAACCGGCCATTGCAATAGTCACTGCTAGTTTGAAATGTCTGTTGCCGAGGAAGTTTGTTTGATCGAAGTGTAGGCGAAGATTTCAATGAAGCCACCTAAGAGGCAATAATAAAGGCATTGCCTGTGGGAAAGGCCGCTGAGACGTTTTAGAAAATTGACCATCGCTGATGGTTTAAAAGTCATTAGATGGCTAGCTAGTAAAACCACCACCGCAATATAAGGGGCCAGCAGGTTGTCAATAAAAAAAACTTGCTGCATAATTTAATACGCTGCCCCCTCTAAAATTTCAACCTTTTTAATTTTTATATAATTTTTTTGAAATTTCTAAAAATAAAGAAATTTTAAATAATCACGCTAAATTATTTATTTTTTCTTTTTTTTGAAATGTGTGCACAAGGCCATACGACTCCTATACAAAAAAATTGCCTCAAAAGCTCTTGACACTAAAATAGGGCAACTTTGTAGTCAAAATTCGTGGAATCGACCTCCTGAATGCAGTCGTGAGGTCCTTTTCATGTCAAAATGCTCTGAAATCATAGCTACCCTCTACATATGAAAATAAAATTATTTCAAATCCTCACAAATCTAACCTCAGAAGTCCAAATCAAGCTAAACAAAAGGAAAATTTAACTTTCTCGACAGTTCTAAATCCAACAGTGAGGTCCTTTTGTGCCAAAATGCACCTAAAAATCATTCACCTCCAAAATTTACAAAAAAGTAAAGGGGATTCTAGATCTGAAGCCTGTAACCCTTGTTGAAGAAAAAACCTCATAAATAGAGAAGGGGTTCTTGAATTTTTGTTCACCACAAGATCAAACAAGGAACAAAGACACTTTCCATGCAAGAGATCTATAAACAAAGAATTTTTTATATTCCTCAACAAGAAAAAGCTATAAAATGAACCTCAAGAATCTTCAAGGAAAACAAGTCTTCAAAGTTTAAGAGTTCAAGAGAGTAAAAGAGATATAATCCAATGAGGGTTGAGTGCTATATAGGAGCAACTCTAAATGGTAAAGAGATTAGATCATGACAAGTGTCAACATCACATGCGATGAGACAGAATGATCTAATAATAGCTTACTTCAATTAACATAGAAAAACACATAGTTAACTGAATAAAGAACTCATAAGTTTAACTTAAGTGCATGAGAATAAATTAGACTCATAATTAATTAAAGATTAATTAATTATTAGCTAATGCATGATTACTCTAATAGGTTTGATCAAGGGCTAAAAACTCTCTTAAAGGCCTTAGAAAAAAATTGCAAGGAGGTGAGCATGCAAGTAAATAACATCAAAGCAAAGATCTTGATCTTCTCTGGTTGAAAGAAAAAAATAGTTTGACTTTTATTTTAAGGGGTTCTCCTAGAAAAGTAACATACTACAAATATATTGGTATAGACTTTAACAACAAGCTTATTTGGGAAACTTGCAAAACCAAGAGAATTTTGAGAGGCTAGAGAGCACTTTTTTGCATTATAAAATAGAAGTAGAGAGGCTAAGTTATGAAATTGAAAAAATATTCAAGATTTATTTGAGATATTACTAATTATAGTGGTGCTTTATAATTGTGAAGTATAGGCTAGCAATACATCAAAAATAAAATGGGATAGATATAAATTGTTGGTGTAAATAAGGTATTTTACATAACTAGTTCACCTAATAGGTTCTATTTACATGTTAAGTTTACTTAGGTCCTAGGAATCTTTCTACAAGTCATAGTTTTCATTAGATCTTGTCTTATCTTATGTCATTTACTTCTTGTGTTGTAGGTCATTTAATATTATTTGTCTCTTATCATATGATTAAGACACTTGTCATGATCTTGTCTAATCTTATATCTCATTTTGGCTATTTAACAAAGGGGTTCTCATTTACAAATCATTTCATTCCATTGCATTGTATTTCATATTGATCACATTTTATCTAATATTATTTTGCATCCATTATAGCAAATGTATGCTCTTGCTTTTCTCTCTTGTAGAAGGTTATTTTTGGTTTTGTAGGTGAACCTAAGAGCTTGAGTCCTTAAGTGATTCTAACATAAATGATACAAAAGCTTTTGATTATAGGTAAATTCAAAATAAAAGCTTTAATTTCTTGTGAGGTTCTTCTAGCAAAACCAAGTACTTTACCTATTGAGGTAACTGTTATGGTTCATCTCTTAGAATATCAAAAGAAATTGAGCAAATGGAGGCAAATAGATGGCCCAAGGTTGACACCAAAAAAATCTTTAACGAGAGAAAGAAGCCCTACATAAAGCAAACAACAAATAGATATCAATAGGAATATCAACTTGAATGCATAGTCAAATAATAATAAAAATATAAAAAAACTTGTTATGAATAAATTTTGTAAAACTATATAAGAAAGAGAAAATATTATCTTGATGAATTTTATTCTACATATGATCACCATCAAACGACCTAGCCATATAAGAACGAATTTTATTTAGTTGGTAGTTGGCTATTATTATAAAATAGATTCTTAATTTGTGTGCTTCCTTAGATTTTGTTTCTTTCTATCATATTCTACATGAATGGAATGGGGTTGCAGATTGTTTGGCTAAATGGGCTTCGGATCATTTGCATGATTGGAATATTGTGGACAGGGGTCAATTACCCCCGGATGTGTCACAAAAGTTGGACCAATTAATTGAGATTGATAGGGATGTGTAATCCCCTTACTTTGTACTACTCTTTTCAATTTGAATAAATTTTTACCCCTCTTTTAGTATAATGCACTTAAAGACTAAAACTAAATCACATCAATTGAAAATAAAAAAGACCAAAAGAAAAAGAAAAAGAGAACAATTAGTTTAAAAATACACTTTACTTTAAAATAATATTTAGCCGATAGGCTATATATGGTGTGAGGTTTCAGCTGAAACCTGTCTCACGCCAGCAAACAACAAATTTTTCTTGGAAAACAACTGCTGAATGCTAGTAAACTACCAAACTTTCTGAGACAAATTTGAACAGTAGAAAAACCCAAGCTTCTCGCTACATTCAATTATATCAAATGTTGGGGGGTGCATTTATAATTCTCCAAATCAAATCAGATTTTTGTTCTCACATTTAATATGCAGATCTCATTGGATTTCGTCGCACAACAACCCTAATTCCCTTATATTTTTAGATCCACTTTTCGTTAAAAGATTGAAGCAACAGTTGTAGGGAAAATTTTATGGTTCATCTAAATTAAAAAAAAAACTTCTGCTATGGTGGGGCTGCTTAAATTTTTCCTGCAAGCTCTGCCAATTTTTTCTCTCATCGACATCATTATCAGACGAATCAATTTGTGCATAATCTTGAGGTAAGTCACTTGCCTCGACACCAGATGGCCGTTTGCACCCATGAAATACTGAATTTGCTATTTTTGTACCTTGATTATTTATTTTTGGGTAGAGGTTCGTATTTCAAATTTTTTATCTCAATCAATTACGACAATGGATCTAGCGGCAAAGAGAACCAGAGGGGTGCTAGAGGGTGCTTATCACCTCTTAATGCGAAGGAATTCTGTGTATGTGACCATCATGGTGGGCGCTTTCTTCGGGGAGCAGGTGATTTGATTCCTTCTTATGTGACCGTTCGCTTAAACTTAGGGTTTTTATTATCTGGTTGGTGTTGATTATCATGGCATGAGGTGGCGATGAGAACTAGGGTAAGGAGGGTGAGGGTGTGAATCCCAGGGCGCAGCTAAGGCAACCGCCACTCTCTGCCCTCCTTCTACCTTTTATCAGCGATGCTATGAGATTCTAGCTGCAGTGAGGAGGGTTCTGATGGCCAGGGAGGGTGTGAAGCAAGCTGGACATGCCTCTGTTAAAATATTGCCATTTTTTCTTTTTCTTTATTCTATTATGTTATCTTTTGGTTTGAAGACCTTCATTGTTGCTATTTCAGTTTCACGGATTATTGTTTAAATTCATTTTTTTCCTAACATTTTCCCAGAAAACCAGTACTCTATTTTCAACATAAGGTAGATAAATTTAAAATGAACTATTATTTTCTAAGTTGAAGCTCACACGTTGAAGACAAGGTAAAGCTCATTAATGGGTATACTTTCGTTGCTCTACGAGTGTTGGCAGCGTTCAAAAATACAGCAATAATGTTCAATGCTTTTCTTGGTGGTTTTTGCTTTGGTTTCGGTGTCTGATAATTGTATGTTTTTGTTGTTTGATTGTGGCCCCACTATTTGGTTGACCGGTTCTTTCCCACAAATTTTTTTCAGCTTGTGGTTGGTTAGTTTGTATTGTTATCTGGTATGCATGATTCTATGCTTGTTTTACCCACATAGAGTTTGTAAAAGAAAATTTTGATTACATATTTTGTGAGAATTTTTAATTATAGGAGGAAGCATTTTAATGGAACCTCATAACTTCCATACAAAATATATATTACATAAAAAAATCTAGAAACACAATTTTACATCTTACTATAAATGTCTAAATTTTTAAAGTAGTTTAGTAGCCCATATTTTTTCCTATCCAAGGGCCATGGTGATAATGCAGGATAAAAATTGAAATACCGCCAATGCGAAAATGAAGATATGTAGATGGTGGAGACCATCTTAAGAAATAAGAGGCACCTTTCCCTAAAAAACCAGCAAAGGCCAATCCAATAAGCTCTGAGTTAATCAGAGGGGCAACAAGCTTTGGAATGTGGCCATAGTTTTGATTATTTTGTTGAGTATTTTATGGATTAGCTAAGATTCAAACTTAAGATCTTTCATTTATTGGTAGAATGTTTTACCCTTAAGTTTCGATCAGTCATCTTGGATCCAAATTTTAAAAAGAGGTTATGAATGAACTGGTAAATGTGCTTACTTTTTGGTATAGTGGCCAGATTGATCCACAAAAACCTCCAGTATACGCCTCATTGACATTTGGAACTGAGCTATTTTCATACTCCAGCTCAAGGGGTTTTGCTGGAGAGTTGAGCACTAAATCCTATTACTGGTATGGAAGTGTTGTTGGGTACTTCCTGTATCAAACTGGGTGGAAAGGCAATGCTAGAAAATATAATGAATCTTTAGGAACAATGGAGGAGGTGAGCTTGCATCATCCTCCAGTCACCACCAATGGATTTGGAGAAGAGTGAACTATAAATAATTATCTTTTATCTTATATTTTCTCACCACTTATAATCTAAAATAATCTGTCTTATTTTTATCCTATGTTCACCGTTTTTCATTGTTGTGAGCTGCATATTTCTATATTTTGTCTGATCCATTTTTGGTTTACTTTTAATAGATTGAAGCAATGATGTAGGGAGATTGTTTTTGATTTGTCTCATTTTAATTTTTTTACTGTGGTTTCTCATCAGCATCCTTGACAACACAACACAATTTGTGCAGAATCTTGAAGTAAGTCACTTGTCATGGTCTCGGTGAGTTATTTTTGGAATACGTGCAGGCTGTTATCATTTATTTGTTCAATTTTCTTTCACTCAAATAATTTTTTTATTATTTAATTATAAAGCAACAACTATTAAGCAGTTGAAATATTCTTAATGTGGTAAGCAAATAACATTTTTTTTTTTTAAAGGAAAAATTAATTTTGAGAGCTTAGTGCATTGATAGCTTATTTTTATCTAAAAAATGGTAGTTATGTGACAAAAATGGTGAGAAATATAGGTAACATTTTGATTTGAGGGTAGCTTGTTTCTAGTGTATCAATTTGTAAAATTTTCTTTTGGATCTGACTAGATAGGTGGTTTAAGGCCCTGGGATGTCTGCTTCGTAAGATGCATTTGTTTTAAATTTTAAAATTGCTTTGCTTTGATTGCATTAATTAAATTTTTGGAGGGATGTAAAGGAAATCACAATTCATTATTGTAGAATTAATGTGGTTTCATGATCAGGCCCTTAAGAATCTTGTGTAAAGTGAGCTAAATGATTTGGTTGTCACATGTCGTCTAGATGTTCATTCAACTCTATAGAGAATTTTGTCTCATTCTGTAGGAAGATGACTATGTTCGTGTTGAATGCACCTATAAAGCATTATCCAGAACAAATGGGTAGACAACTAGTTTGACATGCGAATGTCCTACCACATTTTTCTTTTTGTAAAATAAATTAGAGATGGGGTTGAAGGAAGAACGGACTGTCGCCATCTGATTCACTTCCTTGTTCAATTTCTTCAATAGTACTTGCATATTAGATTCATCAAAGCAATTGATTAAGTATTAAACCTGATGTTTGTACGCTCATAGCTTAGTGATTCTAAGTTATTCAGTGTTGGGTTACTAACTTTATTCAGCCTCACATCTGATTAATAAAGGTGCCTTGATCAATAAAATTAAAAATCTAGAAATATATACTCCACAACAAATAAATTGTTTATTTTATCATATTATAATGTATTAGAGTATCAATTTTCTTGCACCAAATATGTTGTACAAATGTTTTGTAAATTTTGCAAACAATCTTGTACATATTTCAAACTACACTTCCTTACCATGTTTATTTTTATATAATATTCTATCGGCGTAACCCTTGCACCCCTCCAGTGCAAGTGCTAGTAAATAACTAAATCAACTATCAAATAAAGTATCTTTAACCTGGTAAATATTCCATCCCATTTTTCTTCTGCCTATTTGTTTTAACACGTGGGGTGAAAATGATCTCAATCCACCAAATTCTAACCTTCCATCAAATTCTACCCTCCCACTAGAACTTAATATATTAAACTCAGGCAATCACCATTGTACCAAACTCCACCAATAACTTCAGCCACTAGTCTAGAGGCCAAATATTTATAAGATACTGTTAGGTGCTTGGGAATTTTTAATTGGGTCAAACAATTAATGGAGAATGTTATGAGCACGAACTTTAATATGATTACTGGAAAATTTATCTTAAAAGGGGCATAAAGAACTTGATGAATTGTTTATAATGAAAGATATGATTACCAGAAAATTTATCTTGAAGGGACATAAAGAATTTGATGAATTGTTTATAATGAAAGATATGATTACCAGAAAATTTATCTTGAAAGGGGCATAAAGAATTTGATGAATTGTTTATAATGAAAGACATGATTGCCAGAAAATTTATCTAAAAAGGGGCATAAAGAATTTGATGAATTGTTTATGATGAAAAATCCATGGCAAAGCAAGATTTTAAACATGCCCATCTCCAGTAACAGAAGCCTCTGTCAGATGGTGTGTTTAGTCCATCAAGAAACGATTTCCGCAACAGCTCAGGTCCACCATTGATATGACTGCTTGAAATAAGTATTATAATATAGATTTAAAATTATGGCATCAACCTGTAACTATGGGCTAAGGAATATGTGCAACGACTAAGCCGGCAAAACTAGTCTCAGCTGGATCTCATCTTCCGAGGTGTACCCCATCAACCATAGATTTCAATAGTTGAACACAATCTGTAACGCATGCTGTGCAGCGGTGCAGGGATCAACTTTACTCCACGTTCCATTAACTTAATACTAGTAGGAAACTTTAAAGCTTCTCCCAGATCTTTTGCATGTCTGTCATTTCACTGCTCAGTGCTCAATATTCCTGCTTTGTGAGCTCCACAGAGCAATAATGCCCAATTAAAATATAAAGCTGTCAGCTTTTACGGCTCTCTAGGTGGTAGCCATTTTCCTTGGAGAGCTTCGTACCCTATCCATAATGCCAGATGGAGGATGCTCTATAGAAGGAGCTAGCTGCTCTGGATTACCCACTTGCACATTCAAAACTGGCGATTTGGCAAGGGAAATGCCGCAGATAAACTAAATGATGAAAAAAATTATATGGGCCTGAAGATTTTTAAAGATCAGATTTCATGTCATTATCAATGAACTAAAGGATGAAAAGATTATATGGGCCTGAAGATTTTTAAGATTAGATTTCATGTCATTATCAATAATCAACTTGCAAATCAAAGATCCGCCAAGATTAGATTCTCTTTAGTCGTAATCAAAGCTCTATGCTATATGCTATATATAGGTTCTCTGACGTTACTGCTTTATGCATCCTTGTTCCCGTTATTCAAACAACCCAGTGCATAGTTTTTGAACAATTTTTGTGTAAGAATGGATGTTTATCAGGAAGCAGAGTGGGAGAAAGCGCAGGCAATTGGCATCAGCTGCGACCTGGTGGCTGCAGCAAAATATCAGCTTGAGTTTCTTGCTTTGGTGGGTCAATACCCATGCCTCTACCAGGGTCCTGCTGTCCAAAGAGCTATTTACAGGTAATAAGAAATCAAGAGTACTATCACCTAGATTCTTGCTCATTCTTCTGTTATAAATTATTAGTTCGAAGATCGAGATTAGATTGTCTAACAGTTAGAAAGCCCATCAATGTGCTTACAGGTATGAACACTGCTGGCTCCCATTGCTTGCAAACGCTGAGACAAAGGAAGACCTGCTTCCTCCTCTTGACTGTGAGTGGGTGTGGCACTGCCACAGGCTCAATCCACTGCAATATGCAAGTTATTGCCACGAGTTGTACGGAAGGATTGTTCCTGCTACAACTAGGTCGTCTTGTGAGAAAGATTCTGCCATGAATGCAGCAGCAAAGCTGTGGGAAAAAGCCTTTCCCAATGAGCCATTTTCATTGGACTTGGATGTTTTCTCCTGCACAAAGGATAACAGAAGTAGCATACACCAGCACTACTTGACAGAAGCTATTGCCAAGCAACAATCCTTTTTCCAGCAGGTAATGACCTTATACCTAGATAAAATTCTAAACAGTTTTGCCAATTCTAACGTTTCTGCTTTCGAATAGCCCTATAAACATGGGATGATCTGTTAAAATTTCTCAATAAATTTCTTTTTTAATTTTCCCAACTATCCCATATCTAAGCTCACACTATGCCAAAAACCCTGGAGACCGAACATGATTTTTTCACCCCCAGCCCTCACCCTTGTGTCTTTCTTTCAGCCAAAGCTACCAAAAACATTTGTGTGAACTTTATTATAAGCCTTTTTGTCCTTATTCCTGGTCTATTATAAAAGTATGTTTGGTATGTACTACGTAGCATGATTCCTTGCTTTTCTTCTTTTTCATGTATAATACATGTGATTAACTCTGGTACCATGACTAAAACTTACAGTGTCTACTTGTTTTTCACCCATCTTCCTTAAACATTTTGTAAGGCGTTTTCCATCATGTATTGATGTCTTCTGTTCTTCTAATGGCAGGTTTCCTCACCCTACATGTCAGACGAGCGCTTTCTAAGAGTAGCAGAAGAACGCTACAGAGCATTTCTCTATCTCATTAAGAAATCAAAATCTTTTCATGTGCCCACCAATGACATAGAACTCATGTGGCGTTCTCACCAGCTGAACCCCCAGATTTATGCCGACGACACAGTTGAGCTGCTAGGAGAAGTGCTGCAGCACTATAATATCACCAGCACCACAACGACTGGAGCGAGATTCCCTGAAACCACAAAGCAATGGGAGAATACTTTTGGCAGACGATACATGAGAGCAGGGGCCATGCAATTGAATACAACCCAACAACCTGCTAGTGCACAAGAAAGCATGCAGGTGAGGCTGGAAATTGTGAGGGCAAGGCACCTCAGAAAGGAGAAAGGCAGCCTGTTTGTTAGATATTACATACAAACCGCAAGCGGTATAATAACTATGAATAGCAAGCAAGTGCCAGCAGCCTCAAATCCAGAATGGGGCGAGGCTTTCTCTCTGGAGTGCAAAGGAAATGGGAGCCTTGTTTCAGAGCTGCAGTCACAGTTTCTTGGGTTTGAAGTAAGGTGGAGAAGCCAAAGCCTGTGGGGAAATATGAGAGGAGGCTCCAAGCTCCTTGCAAGCGTCAAAATAGCATGGAAAGACTTGTTGGAGTCCTCCTGTTTATCGCTGGAGAAGTGGTTCCCTCTGGCAGTTGAAGGGGAAGTAAAAGGTGAGTGGAAGCCACCCAGTTTGCACATTGCCCTCTCTGCAACGCCTCCAACTTCAGTGCCATCTGTAGAGAAAATGATTTTGCCAGCTGCAGGAAAAGATTCAGGGCTTCATGCCATGGGGGGCTTTTCTTCCTCTGAAAATGTAGAGAGGCGAAGGAGACGTTTGGAAAGAGATGAGTGCAGTTGCAGAGGGCAAATATGTAATGCCCACAGTTTCGAAGGTATGTTTCCAAGTGCAACGTCGTTCAGGGATGCAGCGTGGGGGGTTTGATCTTTCAAATCCTTGCCACTCTTATTTTGAGTATTCAAACATATGACAACAATGTAGAAGCTCATGTGACTATCAGGAGCATGCATGAATACAAAGCCAAGAACCAGAAGATGCATGCTACCCAAAAGGGCCGCTGCCACTAACTATGTTAACCAATTCAAATTTTGGAAACAAGATTTTCAGGGTCACGAGGGCTGACTGAAGCTACGTAGACAATGTTACAAGTGAGAAAGGAGTTTCATGGAAGGAATATTCCTTGTAAAACAGGAGTAGAAGAGAAAAGTGTGTTTCTTGTGCTTTTATTTTGATCTTATTGTATATATATCATTCTAAAATTCAATTTATCTTTTTTTAATAGTATTCATACAAATTTTAAAACATATTCCTCCTCACTTTATTTAGTTCTATTGTTTGATTTGCATTCACTTTAATCATGTCTTGTCATATATTGATTTAGAGCTCAGTTTGAATCAATAAGGCATAAAAATTAATACGACCTAAAAATCATTTATCTATCTATTCATTTTGGTCTCCATTCATATGTATATTTCACTTTCCATTTATTTGCATATTTTGGGCATGACCATTGATGTGTTTACATCCTTGGACAATATCATTGACATGATTGCACCTACTTGAATTTAAATCCATTTCTCATCCAATCTAAACTAACCAAATTCAAAAATATAATTGTTGGCCAACAGCTTGCACACCAAATGTCTAGATTGGGGTCTAAGTTGTCATCTTTAAAAACATGCCTTCGGTCACTAGTATTAATATATCATAAGAACATATCAAAAGAATATTCAATCAAAGAGAAAGGAAACATAGGTATTTGTTGATTATAGGATTGCATTAGCATTTAAAAACAAATATCAAATTGATCTTCATTCTAGACAAAATGCAACATGTCTTCAATCATCTAAACAACAACAAAGGGGGCACAAGGAAGTCTTGACACTTCAACCTTCACACAAGCTTCTAAAGGTGTTTCTTAATATTGTATTCCCCGTTCAAATATCTAGTAAAGTGAATCAAGGTATTTGCTTTTCATGTGCAAAAAGATGCAATCATGATTGAAGGTCAAGATTGTCATAATCAACCAAGATTATAGCTTCAATTTTTTCTAGGATCACATTCTTTTCTACAACATTTCAATCTTTGAATTCAATACACAAATAGTGTCAAACAAAGCACATCAATCACTATGAAACAATGAGATAGCTACACACCTTCTTATCCCTTCTCTCTTTCAATTAAGTTTCTACACTTCTATGTCATATTAGTGACTTAACACTTATTCTCTAAAATTTTAATTTTACCTAATTGATTTACTCATTTTATTATTAACATTCTAGATATGAGAAGGGGTTGTGTTTTATTTATCTTCATTTTAGTAAACCCAACACCTCTACACCTATCACTTAGGGTTAGGAATTTTTTTTAAATTTCATATATGTGTGTTCTAATTTTTTTACCTTTATTTTATATCCAAAATTTGTGTGCCCTCATTGTTTTTAATTTATTTTGCTTGTCATTATCTCAAACTTGTTGTATGCATCATCAAACCCAAATAGCTTTTAATTATAATAACACCCTACTAATACAAATTATTTGGAGTGTGCTTCAAATTGCCACCTTTCAAGAGGAGACAAGGCAATTTTGAAATATCTTATAAAGATTCTTCAAGGTGAAGTTCATTTCCTTGTGAAAAATTTTGGGAAGAAAGTTTTGAGCCTTTTTGGGGGTCATGGTTAGAATTAACTCCAATGTTTATAATTATATCAATAGTTATCTAGTGTGGAAATAGTCATCATAAGAACATATGTTTTTCCTAAAGGGTGGGATGGCCAATCTACATAATAAATATGGAATAATATAAATAACGTAAATCTAATCCCATATAAAACAAAGATTGGGGATGTAATAGAGAATAAATAAAAACTAATTTAATGCATTAGGCTCTACCAAAGCCTTCCAATATTCAGTAGTTTTTGATATATTAAAAAGGTAAACCAAGGTACTAAGCCCTTTACCATAGAAAAAAATATCAAAATGCTACAACAATTCAGCTAAATAAGATGAAACAACACACACAACACAAGAGCAAATAGTTGTAGGAAACTACCCTAGCAATACAACAATCAGAGGTCCACATCCTACACAACACCTAATCTCATCCTAGCAATATGCACACCCTTAGCTCGGGTATGAGAATCTAAAACTATTTTATGAAGATCTCTCTTCCTTTTATGGATAATCATCCAAGACACACCATTGTCAAATTCATCAAACTAGGGAGAAAGAAGTAGGAGCTACTCTATTGACTCCACCACCTGAGTCACCTCTCTTAATGAGAAATAAAGTTTGATAAAAGATGTCTGGAGGTGCACTAAATTGTAGGAAAAGAATGATCATGCCTCCCCTCACTATCAATTGAGAGGGAAAATGGATCTAACAAGAAAGTTGATTGAACACGATCATAGGAAGGATCCCAAAGTGGGGATAAAACATGTTCGGATTAGGTACCATCCACCTTGTAAATCCTATGTCATGGTTCCAACATCCTTGGAAAGTGCCTTTAGGCACTTAGAGTGTATTCAGAAAATATTTTGTAATATTAATTCTCACCATTGTTTGTATACTATATTCACAAGGGGTGATGGGTCCACCAATAGTGGTAAAGGTGACTCGTGGAAATAAATATTTAATATTGCTTTCCCCACTTGTGGATGCCTAAAATGGGATAATAAAAGATAAGGAAAGGATAAATGAGTGACTGTTGGGATTCTCCAAGTGGGAGCTTGGAATGAGGCAACGGGTGTCTCTTGGTATTCCATCATTTATTGCATTTAATGTAATGTTTATCTCTCAAGTTTTGGTGCCCAAGTTGGAGGGAAAGTATTGGAGCCAAAATTGGTGTCCTTTCACATTTTGAGGAGGTATTCCAAGGGTTGGGAACGTTTGGATTGAAGGGTCATCTTTGGGAGCCTTGTTTGGGGCTTAAGATGTCTTCACAGATCTATAAATTCACTCTTGGATGTAGAAAATATGAGCAATAGTTGGATGTAGAGTTCCATTGTAGGTACAAGGATAGGTTGAGGCATAAGGAGGTTGTTCATAGGAACATAGGTGTTTCCATGGTGGAGGTAAAGAGGAGAATGGAAGTGATTGTATTGTAATCTCATTTATTTGAAGATAATGCATACTTGGCCTCTCTTCTTGGTGGAGTTTTTACCATAAGGGTTTCTCCACGTATATCTTGTGTTATGTGATGCTCTTGTGTTGATGATTTGTGCCTCATTATTGCTATCTTATGGTGATTTTATTATTTATATATTGTTGTTATAAGTTCACATAATGCAGTGTAATTAAGCATGTTATGTTAGCTAATTTTAGCATCATTAAGAAGATGAATCTAATCATGGTATTTCCATATTAAGGCAACTTAATTTTTATATTTGCATAGAAGTTTCAAATTTTCATGTTGTTGTAATATAAGCCTTGTATCTCATCCATTGAAGTCAATTTTGGATAGAGATTGAATTTCCCAATAATTGGTATTGAACCTATTTATTTCTCACCAAAACATTCACAACCCTAATTGGGGCCACAACCAGAGGAGACACTCCACTCTAGGATCTACCTCTATAGAACTATAAGGCTCAACATCCTTATAAATAATAGTTGAATCTTCAAAGAGGGTGTTTTGATGCCACAATGTTGATCCCACATTCATGCGATGGGTCTCCAAACTATCTTCTACGAAACAATATCCCCAAGAAAATCCTTGGAGGTGTCAATGTCCACTAGAAAATGGGAAAAGATAGAGTGGCTAATGTTGCTAGTTTAAATAGAATCCACATTCAAAAATTAGCCAATAGCATTACTGATGCCCTCAAATCATGAGTCTTCCCATAATTGGAGGGGGATATTAGGCAATCTAACTTGAATAGGCATAGTATATAATAGTTATATGTGAGATTAAAGAGGGAAATTATGGTTTGAGATAGAGTGAATTATCACCCCACATTCAAAGCCTTCCTCTAGCATCACCTACATGTCTTTCGAATATTGAAATATTACATAAAAACCCTAGAAAAGGGAAATACCTTGATAGAGCCCTTAGAAAGAGACTTACGTGACATAGTTACCCATCAATGTAGACTCAAAATAGAAGGCCAAAACTTATTAAACATTCCAATCAAGCCTTGATGAGAATATAAATTTCATTATCTAGCACTTTTTGTCCACAAACCACAATATGGGGTTTGAGCAAAAGACATGGGTCAATATTTAGCAAGCAGAGGAGGGAAAGTAGAGAGAATCCCCATCTCAACCATGGTGGTGTACGAAATCACACCAATCCCAAAAATAATTAGACAAGAACCCTCACCATAGCCCCTCATGATGTGGACAAGGATGTCATCACAAGTCTCCAAATCACCACCAACTCTAGTATTCCTAGGTGCAATGTCATCATAGGGAGAGTCCTACACAAAAGAATTCTTGGAACCATCACCAAGGGTGGTGTGGGAGCTAGGATAACTACCATTCAAGTTAACACACGAGTAACCTCATTTTTATTT
>VDFB02330028.1:0-11504 GCA_007258455.2 Sequoia sempervirens | reverse complement strand
ATACAAATCATATCCTAGCATCTCATCTTTGTCTTGTGGAGCATTGCCTTACTTTGAAGGTAGACCCAGTGTGAGCCTATCACAATTGAGGAAAAGAAAATAATCTAGATCTAAACCTTTGAAGACACTATTACCATTTTCATCTCAACTCTACATGCAATATTCATCTCTAGGTGTGGATAGTTTTTAGTACTACTTTAACTTTAAGTCAAGAAAACTTATTTTTAAAATATTGTCTAGTTACTAGTAGATTTCTTTAATAGATTTCCTTATTAGCATAGAATTTGTTAAGATTAGGATATGATTTATAACTTTGTTATAGTCTTCATTCTTGTGCTTGTTTATTTACTTCCTTATAATCAAAATATCATAAGAATATTTTTTAACAAATTATGGTGTTTTTTTATGTGAAAGAATAAATCTTCTCATGTATATAATTTAAACAAAACATTATAAGCATCCTAGGAACTTCCTCATGTGATTTATTTTGAAAATCTCTTAAAACACCTCAAAGAGTTTCTTAAAAGAAATTTTGGAAAGATCTTCAATGGATTTCACCAAGCATGAATCAATCTATCAAACAAACAAATCAATATTTTATTTTAAAAATTTTATTAACATCTTTTATTGCTTGGAATATTAGTTGTCATTTCAATTATTTGTAGTTGTTTAAAAATATTATCTATTAGCATTTAATTTCCTATAAAACTTTATTTCCAACAAAAGCAATTTCTAAAAATTAAGTAGTTGGTTTCTCATATGAATTAAATTTGCTCAATGACTTTTTATATTTAGTTGAGTCTTTGTTTTTCAATTAGTTGAGTATTTTCATTTCGTTAAGTTAAAAATAAAATACAAAATAAAGAAAACTATAGTTGCATGTCATTTAGATTAATGCATTTTATTGATATAATTAGATTAATTTAGTTTGTCCCTTTTAGATCAATTCATTTATTCAAACACAAAACAATTTAAAACTAGAAAATTAATCAAAAATGCATTCCAAATGGTCAAGCTTCTAAATGGAAATATTTACAAACAACACTTTCAAACACCAAACAAGCAAACAATACATAAGCAGACAACCAAATAAATTAAATTAGCACTTGCATTTAATGTGTTATAGGTTGTAAGGGAGATAATGGGAAAGGTTTCTCCCATTCCCCTTACTATTTTCCTTGAACAACTTTATATTATATAGGATTAGTTAGCAAACATAACCATTTAGACAATTCCTAAAATTCATGTCCAACCAACACCTCAACCACATGCATCTATTACAACTATAAGAATATCAAAACTAAATAAATTGCATACTCATTCATCCACTTGTGTTGCCACTTCATCTACTTTTACCTCGATCCCAGTAATAGACACCCATTTTTTTTACCACACGAACTCTTTTTTGGGTGTCAATTTTCATGCTCATAATTGCATGTCTTCTAATTTTTTGTACAATTTTTTATTGAAGTTTCCCATTATCACTTTTATTTATCCAATCATATGTGTCAAATATTTTTTCATAAGTAAAAATTTCACCTTTAGACTGGAATCAATATTACAATCCTTATATTTTTCATTATTACAATAGATCATCACATGTATCAAGAATGCCTTGTAAAAAGAGAGAGATAAGACAGTGTGGAGAAATAAAACACTTAAAGCATTTGGATGAAGTTTTTAGCATATTAGAGCAACATTCATTCTTTGTTAAAATCAAAGTGTGAATTTAGACTTAAAGATATTTTGTATTTGGGTCATGTCATCAATGAACAAGGGTCCAAGTGAGCTAGCAAAAGATTAAAGCTATTAGGGATGGCCGACCCCTAAGAATATATCACAGTTAAGAGGATTTGTGGGAGTATGTTGCTACTACAAAAGGTTTGTAAGAGGATTATCTTAGCTCACAATATTGCTCTTAGACCTGATTAAGAAGAGAGCATTTAGGTGGAGATATGTTGCCAAACAAACTTTTAACAAACTAAAAATGCTAATGTGTTATTGTCTAGTACTTTTTGTCCCAAAAATTTCACTTCCTTTTGTGTTAGAATGTGATGCTTCTAGTGAGAGCATTGGAATTGTTCTGATGCAATGACATCCCATTGTTTTTGAAAGTAGGAAACTAGAAAAGGCAGAAAAAAGTTTTAAATTTATGACAAGGAGATGTTAGCAATCATGCATACCTTAGTGAAGTTCAAACAATACTTAGTGTGTTGCAAGTTTGTGATTGAGACTAATCACAACAATCTTAAGTACTTTCTCAATCAAAAAGATATGAACGACAAACAAAATTAGTGGATAAGCAAGTTGCAAGCATAAGATTTTGATATTCAATAGATGAAAGGTAGGCATAATGTAGTTGTTAATGCATTGTCCCGGGCTAAAAGCACAATCCTATGTCACACTTTCGGCCAAAAAAGTAATTCTGAGCGAATTGCTTTCGGTCGGCATGTTTTCGGCTGAGAGGGTTTCAGCTGAAGCCACAGGGCAGTGACATGGTGTCGACGTGGCAGTACCTTTTTGGCCGAAAGGCACTCAGTCGAAAAGGTACCAACTGAAATCATTGAAATAAAAACAAAAAACAAAAAAACAAAGCCTGACCATTTTGCATGCTCAGGCAAAAGGTTTTGAGGTGAGAGCTTGTCGACTAAGGTTAAGATCACTAGCTGCGATAAGTACCCAGGTTCTTATTTATTTTATTTGTTCTACATTTGTTTTGGCAGCTCTGGGGGATGTGTTTTGCTTGGTAGCTCTAGCGGAATTAGGGTTTGTTTGATTGGTTGAAAGAAATTCGACTGGTAATGCAAATCTGTGGTGTTTGTGAATTACATGAAGGAAATGCATATAATTTGTTATTTGTAATTGAAAACATTAAATGTTAATTTTTGTTTTTTAAACCGTGCAATTTTCTCTTGTGAACTAGAAATTTGGGGTTGCAGGAAATGAAAAAAATTACTCTTTTCGAGCCACGTATTTACACCAAAAATTATTTTAAGTTTTGATTTGTTTCATAAAAGTTCCCACTTTGTTTGTTGTATGGGTTTTACACAGTTCTCGCATTAAATCTCTCACTGCAAAGCGCAGCTTCTGGTCTTTCTCTGATTAGAGACCTAACATACAACAAAGGCATTAATTAGTCCATTGACAAGAACTAGTTCTAGGTCTACATGAAGCCTTAAAAATTCACAAACTAACCTCTGAAAACCTAAAACGAATTGGGTCAGTTTTAAATAGGTCCATAACAAAAGGATACAAAGAGCCACAAGAAAAAAGAAAACTCAAGAAAATCCATTTCAAAGATGTTTAGGAACCAGTATGACAAAGATGTGACCACATGGAGCCATGCGGGGAGGTTGTTCTATGTAGAATATGCAATGGAAGTAGTCAAGCAAGGCAATGTTGTAGTTGGATTGAGATCTAAAACCCATGTGGTTTTAGCCCATGTGGGGAAGACTAGTTCAAAAATTTCTCCATAGAATTTAATTCACTCTATAGAGAATGTGGAAGGGATAAGCACAGTTATAGATTCGTGTGGCTACCTCACCATAAAAAGGAGAAATCTAAATGGAAGACTAGTGAGGTTTTCTAAAGATGAAGTAGAGCTATTTGACTATGATATCTTTGAGGATTACTTCATAAACACATACTTTTCCTAGTGCAAGCTACCACTGTAATCATGCATAATAATGAATTGTCCTGTTTTATATATTGATTGTTGGAGTTGGGATTGGGGAATGTCCTACAGAATAAGGGGAATTAAGTGTTTGTATTTATTAAGGACACCCTATACTCCTGAGACAGTAACCTCATAGCCTTTGTAAGTTGGCCCTATCCCTCGGTCGTTATGTTGGCAAAGAGACAAGGTGAGACAAATCATTGTTGCATGCACAATACCCTATCTAGAATGAAAAGAAAGGAAAATGGAACATAAAACAGAGCAACTAGGCTTATTGGGTAGACTTAGGAAAATAAGTTAAAAAATTACAATTCTTTTATCTCCCTCAGGGCCTATATTTACACAGTGAAACTCATAATTCTTTTATTCCCCTTTGGAGCTCAAATGCAGATATTTTTTTATCATTCAAAGACAAGCATAATGGCCTGCACATAACCAAATGTATTATCTTCTTCATATTGAGCACAATTAGTCTAGTTTCCTATCTTTGGGGGGTTTCTAGGATAAAATATGGTGTTTAAATCTCCTCTTCCCCTCTTATTAGTTGTCATTTAATTTATAATTAAGTAGCACAATATGTATAATTTTTATTTTTAATTTTTACAATATATATTGTTGAGAGACTATGGATCAACCACATATCATCAAATGTGTATTACAAATCAAGAATTATATAATGTTTCCTAAGTTCTATCAACTCCTACCCCAAAATACATTTTTTCTCAAGCTCATGCATCTTTATTTCCCTCAATCCAAATTATTAGCTTGCCATATATTATTGATCTGAGAAATCATAAATAGGCTATCTTGCTCAATTCATGGTCAAAGTTATGTTTTACATCCTCAAGATATTCTTAGCCATACCTCAAATTAATTTAAAAATGTTCTTCTACAAGGCCTTGCTACCCCCTAACAAAAAAGAGAGTTAAAAAGGTTGCTCTTAATGGATCCACAAAATTGGGTCTAAGCAAAGAGTTGTCTTTGTTTGGCATTGCCCATTTTTCTCTTGTGCATACTGATTCATAAATTTGATAAAACAGCTATTGTGCAATGTCCACCAGCATTTAAGTGTTTTTTCAAGGAGTTGATTTTAAGGAAGAGATTTAATCAATGTTTTCTTAAGAATATTGACAAAGAAATCACTTCATGTCCTCTCCAATCTTTTAGTTTACTTTGATAATTCTTGCAGGTGTTGATGATCACACACTTATATTAATCAAATGTGAAGGATGCACATGATATACTTTCACCTTACATGTATGTATGTGTGTATGTACTTGAGTGTACATACATACATACATGTGTACACACACACACATATATATATATATATATATGTAAATGCATGTGTATGTATGTGTATGTACAACATGCATTTTTCCTAAATTTACATTTCTATAAACTCAAAATTGAAAACCCCAAATTTCTAGTTCACCATGTGTACATGTACATGTATACATATGTGTATGTACATGTGTGTACATATATATGTGTATGTGTGTACATGTATACATTATGTACATAATGCACATACATGTGTGTATGTGTACATATATGTACATGTGTACATGTATGTATGTATTATATACATATGTGTATGTGTGTATGCATGTATGTATGTATTATATGTATGTGTAGCTATGTGTGTACATGTATGTATGTACATATATGTACATGTACATGTGTATGAATACATATGTATGTATGTATAAATATATGTATGTATATGCGATGTGCATGCATATATATATTTAATACATACACATTTATGTATATACATATATGTACATATATCATGTACATGTGTGTACATGTGTGTACAATAATACACACATGCGTGTATGTCATACACACACATATATACATGACTTGAAAATTTTGTTTAATTTAAATATATATTTATTTTTAGTTTTGAAATTTTCAATTTACATTTTGTTTTAATATCATGTATATTTTGTTTTTAATGATATGCAGTCTCTATCTATTTACATACTCTGAGGATATATATATATATATATATATATATATATATATATATATATATATATATATATCTATTTACATATACATCTATATATATATCATGGCCTATGAGGGATCTCATCATTCCCCTCGTTCTAAGAAAGATGCTCAAACTAGATCAAATTTATTTCAGGATAGTATTGCTAGATTAGACAATGCTCTAAAATGTTTAGAGCAAACAATTCACAACTCCCCCAATTTGGCTAATCAAGATAGATTAGTCACTATTAGACAAGAGATTTATAAAATGATCGAGATAATTCAATCATACAATCCTTATGATGAAATCAGCATTGAGTAGTTTTATTTGTCTCTTTCCAGGGGTGTTACTAGCACAGTGAAACATAGAGAAGTTGCCAAATTAGTTTCAGGTGAAAATATGTTATCCATGTTCCCATTTTATAGAGGAAAAAATTAAATTAGAGGATATGTGGTTATGAATGTGTAGATCCTCTTGTTGTGCCATTCATATACCCTAGATGGTTGGCAGCGCATCATAGATGGCCTCACAATGATGAGCCACCACAGTATTTTGTAAAACAATTATATGCAAAATTTCATTTACATATAGAGGTGGACTACACATCTTATCCCAAACATGCTGGCCAAGGTAAAGGCTATTTTTCTAACAAACCACAATTTAGACATTCAAATTTTCCACAGCCTATGGACAAGAGGGCATTAGTTGGCCCAAACCTTTTGGTTTTACCAAAACATTTGGAATTGGCAACAACAAGGGAGGCAACAACAGGCTCCACTCAGAGGAATATTTTTTATAACATTGCCTCTATTACAATGCAGATTGATCATATTTCATCTAATTGAGTTGGTAGATACTTATTACGCCCACGAATCAGCCTTCCTCCCACTGAGGCTACATCTAAATTGTATGATCCATTTATTCATGCCGATCTACCTACTCTTTCAGATGTCGAGCAGATAACCCACACGACTCTGCGTACTATGTGTAGAGTCTCAATTTTGGATTTACTAGCAGCATATCAGGTTATCAATGAGGACTATGGGATCGCTCTTGACCAAGTACAGGACTTTATTAGACGGTGATATCCCAGTACACATACGAGCCATGAGGTGGAAAATGCAGAGGATATTCCACACCAGCCTACAAGATCCCATGTGCATCTTGTTTCTCTTGATCCTTTAGCTTGTCTAAGTAGTCCTCAGGATGTTACAGGTCACGTTGAGGCTACTACGACACCTGATCTTGTCCATGGGACATATAGTCGACTTCTTTTTGGCACTGATATTGTATGTGCTACAGATCCCCCTACGATGTCTTTACATTCTCATGATCTTAGTGACATTGGTAGAGCCATTGATCAGGCACGATAGGTACTTGAATATAATTTATACATATAAAATTGTGTTCTAAAAAATTATGTAATGCATTTTTTAAAGTCTAGTTGTTTAACTCCTGATTGAAATTGTGTACTTGAAAATTTTAAGCAGTATCATGATTTGTCAGACTTTGGAAATTTGGAGCATGATGGCGATCCCGCACAATATGCAGCTAAGGTACATTTAAATTTAATAAAAAAATTAATTACTTGATGTACAATTTTGAACACATTGAACCAAGTACATTGTAATTTTAGATAATTTTACATATATGTACACATATATGTATACATGTATTAAAAATTAAATTTAAACATGTGTATACTTGAACACATGCAGGGGTTGGGACGAGGCTCGGGACATAGATCAAGAGATCTTGGATCGGGACATGGATCCACACATCTTGGATCAACAAAGGGATCGGTCCATGGGTCGAGGGAGATATCGAGTAGTGGATCGAGGGAGAGATCGAGCCATGCATCGAGGGAGAGATCAAGGGAGAGATCGAGGGATAGATTGGGCTAGAGATCTAATGATTCTATTCATACCAGACATCCCTCTCTTTGAGATCTGTTTTATAGTATTACATGTTTGAGATTAGATTATTATGTTGAAGACACTTTTTATGATTTATGTATTAAACATTTGCATGTACTGTACTTATGTTTTATGGTACATATACTTGTTATGATTTACATCACATTCATATGTTTATGTTTTATGGTTTGAATAGGTTTGTTATATACATGCATTATTATGGTTTGAACACTTACATTACATCTATAAATACATCGTGCATTATTGATTTATTGTTTTACACTTAAGTTCAAGTACCTTTATTTAAATTTATTATGGTTTGTTCAAATGCACTTGTTGTACATTTTATTACATCGTGAAATCAAAATGTTGTCCACTATCTAATGGTTGCTATTTGTAAATTTAAAAAGATGGACATGTACAATTAATTTAAATAAATAGAAATGAATTTGTCTTTAATAAATAGGTCAAGAAATAGAAAATTTTGAATGCAAATATGCTTGAGATTAATGCTATATTTAAAAGTGGAACATAAAAATGCAATTGGAAATATATGATAGCTTGAATTCTTAGCTCTAAATGTTCATTTTTAAAGTCACTCTAGGTTAAATACATAAATTGTGCATCTATCATGCTATACATGAACTTAAGAATTCCATATAATCTAATACACATGTTCATTTGAATGTGCATGCAAAGAATTCTTGAACTAGATGATGAGCTATACTTGTGTCCAGTTGAATGTAAATGAAATCAAATATATATATTCAAGTGAACTTAAGAATTCCATATAATCTAGAACATGTGTACACATGAATTTTATTGTGCATGCAAAGAAAGTGATCTAGATGACTTGAGCTATAAGTGGAGTTGAATGTAAATAAAATAAAATTTCTATTCTTGAAAGTTTAAGAATTCCATAGAACATTTATATATGCAATTGGAAATTGATATATTTAAATCTCAAGTTATACACATAATATAAGTATCTAGATCTTCCTGGATGACAATTCTATATAAATTAAAAATTGATCAATCCATATATAATTGTATTGGAAAGATGGACCATTACATACATGGTCTCAAGCTATACATGGTAAACAAAGTTAAATTGATGCTAAAATGTAGCTATCTCAAGCACCCAAAACACCATCACTATGATTCACTACAATGTTCATATATTCCAATGCACCTTGAGGTGAACAAGAAAGACCAATCCAAGAGAACCTGGATACAATCTAACATTCACAAAATGGATTTGATAACTATACTTAAGATAGGCTAATGTTCTTAAGCAAATTTGGATTAAAGATGAAATCAAATTTTAAGGTCTTGATTTTTTATTAGGAGATTGGATTTGAAATGGATGATAGTCCAGATTAAGGATAAGGTCCCTAGATGTTGAAAGTTTTGGGTGATGACGAAAGGACAATATGATGTATGGACTAGATTGAGACCTTAACCAAATTTTGATGTTTAAGTGATGATTTTTTATTAAGGATGGAGAATGGATGTATGGCTGAGATGGATCCAGATGGATAATTTAAATGATTATATTTTGGATGAGGATAGATGGATTAGATTCTAGTCCATTTGATTAGGATGAGATTAGGTTGATAATGTGATTAGAACATGATAATGAATGATTACCTGAAGGGATGATTCTAGGATGATTATGGTTAAATGGGTTATTACTTGATAAGGTGATCTTAACTTGATGATTAGGATGGGGGATGCTTACCCGATGAAAATAATAATTAGGATGTGATGATTAGGATACATGAAAATCTAGATGATCATTTAAAATTATTGAATGCCACATTATTAACATAAAAAATAAAGAAAACTAGAGACAACATGTATGTCTAGATTCTTCACCACTCAACCACCAAATCAAGTATAATATACTTGTGGAGTTGAATGTTCAAATGAAATGAAAGATTCATGGACTTAAAAATTCCATGGAACATAAATTTAAATGCAAAATTGGAACATAAACTAGGTTTTGTACAAATTACACACATGTATATTCAATCTAGCTCATATATAAGTGGAGTTGAACAAATATTTATTCAAATCTATTTGAAATTGAAAGTTTAACAATTCCATGTCAAACATAAAAATACAATTAAGGAATCTAGATGATTTAAAGGAATTTAGGCAAAATGTGAACTTTTTAATTTAGTCAAGTTAAGTAAATCAAGTAAATTGTGCATGTACATATATATGTATGATCTAAGATTCAATAAATGAAATCGAAGATTCTTGAGTGAACTTAAAATAATTCCATGTCCAACATAAAAATGCAATTGGAAATAGATGATTTAAAGGAATTTAGGCAAAATGTAAATGAAAACATTTTTTAAAGTCACTAGGTTTTGTATCAAGCATATATGATCTAACATACATGTATTTAAGTGGAGTTTCAAATGTAAATTATGAAATCAAAGATTCTTGAACTAAATTAAGAATTCCACATGGAAGAAATTTATTTAAATACAATTCCAAAAATAAATGACCAAGCCTTTCAAAAAAACCCATTCTAAATCATGTCACATGTCCAATCAATATAAATATATTATAGATCTAGATCTATAATTTAAGTTTGAATACACACACACACACACACACACACACACACACACACACACACACATATATACATGTACATATATCCAAATTTAAAGCTCCTAAAAAAGAGCAAAAAATCTAGATCCTTTTCATCTTTAATCATTCCCAAAATCTTTCTCATGATCTTCAATAGGCAACCTCCAATTTTTGTTTCTGGTGGCGTCTCTTTTAGGTAAAGTTTCAAATTTATTTTGCTACAAACTAAGGACTCAGAATGTAGAACCTTTTGGCCTTACAATCAGCCAAATACATCACATTTTATATCTTTATTTGTTGATAATATAAAAAGCTCTTTTAATAACGACTCCATCCAATGCGGGAAGCACTTTGTCCACTATCTAATCATCGAATTGGTTCTCTTCTTTTGGTTGTGTAACATCTTAGTAGATAGTAATCTGGCTCATTTGTTTTTATGGTTCCAATCCCACAAATGGGTAACATCTCCGCAGGCATAATATTCTATATAATCCGTGATTTTAAGTTGTAAATATAATTTTAATATATATAAATTTATATATATAAACATGCTTGAAACTTACTTAAACATAGAATATATATATTTAAATCTTGATTTTAACTAAATTAATCAATTTCCATACCTGTAACAACTAAATCAGATACACATTTGTAATCAGTTGAATATAGTGGATCGTAGACATCAACATTGTCATCTTCAACAAAAGGAGGCATTGATATTAATTGTTCCATTTCCCATTGTGAAACATTCCCACCTCTAATATTCTCACATTGATCACTATTTGCATTGTCCACAATGCAATGAACACAAAAAACATGATTTTTCTGTCACATTAATTGCATAAAGCCAACTACTCCCCATTGTCATGATTTGATGTAGACTTCTAATACCATGAATTGCTTGAAAATTATAAGGATTTGATTGATCAATATCTGTAAATTCAAACTTGAAAATTCAATTTGAAATCATGTATGTACTTGAACTTTGAAATTCAATTTTTTAACAAATTTTGACTAGATGTACCTATAACTTCCCAAAAATACCGTGTGTTGTATGTTGAGTAGCGAGCGGAAAAATGACTTTTGCACCATTCAACAATTTTGTTTGCATTCCGTATGGCATTGCCTACAAGTACACAAGTTGGCACAATTTGTCACCTATTACTTTCAAGGAACTTAAAAGAATTTAATTTAGTTTTTAAATATATATATCTAATCTTTTAAAAAATATCAAGCTAGATTCCATATATATATATATATGGTGAAAGTTACATACCAGCAAGTTCATGTTGACGAAGTGCAC
>VDFB02330027.1:0-18556 GCA_007258455.2 Sequoia sempervirens | reverse complement strand
TAACTCTAATATTACTTGTTACAAAACCAATTCTATACTCAACAAATATCAATATTGAAAATGTTGATCTACATGGCATCGAATATTGCTACAATAATGTCACTCATCTTGAAACTCACTACCTACTATTGTATCAAGATCCATTAATTATTAATAATTATTATTACACACTTATAATGTTGTATCAATTTTTTTAAAATATTACTTATAAATTCAATTATAGACCTCCCCTCTTGAACACATTTTATATAAAATACAACATATCTATTACACCTCCATATCTATTACACCTCCTTTCGACACAAGTGTTAGTCGTAGATTCCTCCCCTGAAATCCCACTAGCCCTTTGCCTCCTCCCCCTCTTCTCAAATCCTCCACCTTTCACTTCTCGTAGTGTCACCTTCCTAGAAAAACGACTACTTCCTTTTAGCCCTTTTACCTAATACGTGACTAGGTATAGTTTGTGTACCATTTTGCTCAATCAAACCGTTGTCCATGTTCATTCTGGATTATAAATGCATAAGATCTTGAAGGCTGTAGTTCTTTGAAGGTAAAGGGAACAACATTGTATCTTCAGCATTTTTTTGATGGGGTTCTGTTTTCAAAGCTCTTTCCCTTCCCGCGGACGTCTCTCTTGATGTGCTAAGAGGCCAGGATCAGATGCGAGAAAAAGACGGAAACCCAAATAGGATAGAGGTAGCCCACCCGCAACTGTTTACTTCTTTTGTCCTTGCGAATTTCAGCTCTGATGTTATTGAATAGCTACATTTTGTTTGCTTGCTTGAATTTGACAGTAGCCATGGATTTTTTTAGATAAGTAGGCCACACTTGCCATTATTTGGAACGCAGTTGATTTACTGGGATTAAATTGAAGTAATTACGTGCTTCATCACCCTAATGCTAAACATGATTTTTGAAACGGAAAACACCCAAACTTTGTGAAATCATGGTTGGAAATGAAGATTGCACAAACAATTAACTATTACAAGGAAATCCCAGTTAAATCTCTGACAAAACTTTTGATGTTCGCTACTGAAATCTCTATAACTAAAGGGCAGACCTACATTAGCTTGCTTTAATTTTTCACTAATAAATGAAATAGTTGAATATTTGTGTGCGGTTGAACCCAGGTAAAGCTCTGACAAAACACCTGAGGTCTGCAGATGAAAATTCTATAACAGAATGCAAGACCTACATTGACTTGTTTTACTTTTTACTACTAAATAAAATAGTTGGATGTTTATGTACGTTTGAACGTAGGTCAGATTTAAATCTCCCTCATATTTATTCTCTCACAACCTCGCCACATGCCCGCTGAGACTGTGGATTGCCTTATGCCATGAGGGAAGTTTGAACCTAGGTCGCACTCTTATAAATGTTCTTATTATCTTTACAATTTATGCCCTTTATCTCTTGAACTGAGCTACACGCTTGTTCGCACCACATAATTGATATTTGTAAAATCATTAATTTGTTGTATTTTGAATTTTGTTTTTCGTTAATGGGGCTTAGGGCTCAAATGCTAACAAATGCTTTATCAGGACATGAAATTTCAAGCCTCCTATAGTTAGAATTTCTTCATCTGGGGATACACACAGATCCCAGAAGAGCAGGAAGTCCATGCGTGATGGAATTTATGTAAAAAAAAAAGAAGGTAAAATGCAAAAGTAATGACCTAAGTCTTTTGAACAGTAAAATCTCAATAATCTCGCCTTTCGGTACTCAGTAAGAGGGTTTTGCTCAACTCAATTAGGTGCTGGCTCAAACTTCAAGGAAATGGGACTCAAAGATGTGCTTCAGGGGTTTGGGGTATAGTAGTGTTTGTGTGATTCATTTAAGTACAGAAGTTCCTTACAGGTTCTTGAATTGTAGATCCATCGTTATAATTAACAACCGTAGATGCCTCTATTGATATTCTTTGTCTGATCCTATCTGTAAGATAGAGTCATAGAAGTATTCAACTGTATCATTATATTTTATTCTAAACATACATACTATGGTTAAATTGAAAAGCTAAATTCATTTAGATAGACGTCAAGCCAATTGTCTGCCAGTAGATTTATGTTTGGACTAGCTACTGCTGGATTAAAGATGTTCATGCTAATTAATATTTATTGTATACTCAGATTAACAGAGACCTCATTACATTAAACTGGAACCATATACAGTTTTCTTATTTATTTACTACACAGATAATAGGACATACACACCGGTAGAGTAGCTATATGTTAGCTTCTTGTTCATGTCATTCTAGAGGACTTCATTTTAGAGAAGCAGACTGATAGAGCAACATTGCAGCACACAAACATAGTATGCTTTGATGAATTCCTGTGAACTGATACTTTGATTTCTCTTTCAGGAGTGCTTCACTAGGTTTCTCAAATTGAAACTGGTTTATATCTCTTGTATTATATGTTATAGTCTTCAAACCATTACTCTGCTGGCCTGGATGACTTGCAATATATACAGATACCTGTTGCAGACACTAATTATCAAGCTTATCTTTATGGAATTTTACTATCTAATTTTATCATGGTTGGTGATGGGAGAAACATCGTCTGCTTCAATTGATGGATTGAATTTGGTGGTTCCTTGTGTCTCTATACCTCCTTTCTCTCAGTTTGCACAGTATCATTGATAATTGCAGTGTCATCATGCAGAACAGATGGGTTTTCATTGAGTGTAATATCATCCTGTTGCTTGTTCTGGGTTTCTTTAGACATTCTTTGCAAATCTTCCAGTTGAATAGACTGAAGTACTTCTTGATCATTTCTGAGAGTAATATCTTCTTTCCAAATTAAGATAGGACTTGGAAGAGTTGAATCCTGAGCTAGAATGGTTTCCACTTCTACGCTTGATTTGTTTTTCTGTGTCCATGCTTTGTCTTTTGTCTGGAATTGCATGGGTTCATGGGTGTCTGGAGTTGGATCAAGCAGCTGTTCATCTAATGATGGTTTACTTACTTTATCTGAAGTTTCCAAACTCTGAGATATTGCTGAAATCGGGCATTGCATTGTTTGACTTAGGTTCTCCCCATTGAACTGGATTTCCGTAACTGGAGAAGTGTCTTCATCTGTCATTGCGCCTGTGTCAAAGGTAGAGATTACTTTTGATGTTTCAACATCTGGAATTGCAACTGCAAGAGTGGATTTGCCAGTCTCACGTGAGCTTGAAGCTTCTTTGTCTTCAAATGAAATCTGTAAATCCCTGGTTGATTCAGTAGTTTCAGCTTGCTGAACCAGTGCAGACACAGTGTTGCTAAATATCAGTAAATTATCAGTCAATCCCAGTGAATCATCATTCCTGGTTTCTGTAACTATAGAACTGTCCTCATCTTTCACGACACCTGTGTCAATGGTTGAAATTGCTTCTGTTGATTCTAGTTCTGGAATTGGAACTGCAAGGTTGGATTTTTCAATTTTGTATGAGTTGGAGGCTTCTTGCTCTTCATATGAAAGCTGCAAATCTTCTGTTGATTCGGAAGTCTCACATGCTGTTTCCTTTTCAATTCCTTCAGCGACTTGGGTCGGAACTACAGGGGTGTCTACTGATGGGGTTTGCTCATTTTGAGTTGATTCTGTCTGCACAACCAGGGTAGGCACTGTGTTGGTCATTTCCAGTAATGTATTATTCTCTGTTTCCATAACTGAAGAACTGTCCTCATCTGCCTCTGCATGCATGTTGGTCAAGACTTCTCCTGATGTTGTAGCATCTGGAATCAGAATTATAGTATCAGATTTATCAGTTTTATGTGAGCTCGAGGCATCTTTCTCTTCAACTTCTCGAGTTTGAACCATTAGACTGGATTTGTCAAATTCATGCAAACCCGGGACTTCTTTCTCTTTAAATGAAACCTTTAAATCTTGTGTTGATTCGAGAGTCCCAATTGAAGTTTGGTTCCCAATCCCTGCAGAAACATGGGTTACAACCATTGGGTCTTCTGCATGTGACATTTGCTCAAGTAGAGAAGCTCCATCCAGCTGAACTGGGGCAGTTTCAGTGTTGGTTATTCTCAGTATATCATTATTCTCCAATTCTGTACGAGGAACAATATTTATCTCTGGGACTGCAAGCATGTTAAAGTCTGGGGCAGCCTCTGTTGCTTCAACTTCTGGAACTGCAACTGTAATATTGGATTTATCAATTTCACATAATCCTTCTTCCTCTTCAACTGAAAGTTGCAAATCTTCTGTCGATTCAGGAATCTCATGCTCAGTTTCCTTCTCAGCTACTGTGGTAGTATGTTTGTCATCCAGTGAGTCTTCTATAGACAACATTTGCTCATGAAGAGTAGCTTCAGCCTTCTGAACCAGGGCAGGCTCGGTGTTGGTCAGAACCAGTAAATCATCAGGCAATCCCACTGAAACATCATTCCTGGTTTCTATAACTGGAGAACTTTTTACATGAGTCATGACAACCGTGTCAAAGTCTGAAACTGCTTCTGTTGCTTCTTCCTCTTTAAATGAAAGTTCTATATCTCCCATGGATTGAGGAGTCTCAGTTTTAGTTTCCTCTTCAATTGCTGTAGCAACCTGGGCCACAACTATTGAGTCATCTACAGATGAGATTTGCTCATTTAGTGTAATTTCTGCCTGTGCAACCAGGGAAGGCACGGTATTTGTCACCCCCACTAATTTGTTATTCTCAGTTTCCATAGCTGGAGAACTGTTCTGATCTGCCCCTATATCTATGCCAAAAGTTGAGACTGCTCCTGATGTTGTATCTTCTGGAATCAGAACCATAGGTTCGGATTTATCAGTTTCATGTGAGCTCAAGGCATCATTCTCTTCAACATCTGAAATTTGCACCAGTAGACTTGATTTGCCAGATTCATGCAAGCTTGAGGCTTCTTTATCTTTAATTGAAATATGTAAATCTCTTGTTGATTCAGGAATCTCATTTGTAGTTTCTTTCCCAATCTCGGCAGAAATATAGGTCACGACCATTGAGTCTACAGAAGACATTTGCTCAAACAGAGTAGCTCCATCCTGCTGAACCAGGGCAGTCTTGGTGGTGTTCATTTCTAGTAAATCAATATTCTTTGACTCTATAACAGGAACAATGATTTCATCTGTCACTGCAACCATTTCAAATTTTGCTGCTTCTGATGCTTCAACTTCTGGAACTGGAACTGTAATATAGGATTTATCAATTTCACACAATCTTTCTTCCTCTTCGAGTGAAAGTTGTAAATCTCCTGCTGATTCAGGATTCTCAGTCACAGTTTCCTTCTCAGTTGCTGCAGCAATATGTGTCTCAACTACTGGCTCTTCTATATATGACATTTGCTCTTGTAGAGTGGCTTCAGTCTGCTGAACCAGGGCAGCCTCAGTGTTTTTCAGTACCAGGTAATCATCAATCAATTCCAGTGGATCATCATTCGTGGTTTCTGTAACTGGAGAACTTTCCTCACGAGTCTTGGCATCTGTTGCTTCTGCTTCCAGAATTAGAACCAGAAGATCGGATTTATCAATATTATATAAGCTCGAGGCTGCGTTCTCTTCAAATAAAAGATGCGAATCTCCCATTGATTGAGGAGTCTCTCTTGCAGTTTCCTCTTCAATCCCTGAAGCAACTTTGGTCACAACCATTGAGTCATCTATATCTGAAGTTTGCTCATTTCGAGTAATTTTTGCCTGTGCAACCAGGGCAGGCACAGTGTTTGTCACTCCCACTAATTTGTTATTCTGAGTTTCCATACCTAGAGAACTGCCCTGATCTGCCTCTGCACCTATGTCAAAGGTTGACACTGCTCCTAATTTTGTATCTTCTGGAATTGGAACTATAAGTTTTGATGAGCTTGAGGCATCTTCCTCTTCAACTTCTTGAATTTGTACCTTTTGACTTGATTTATCAGATTCATGCAAGCTTGACATTTCTTTCTCTTCCACTGGAAGCTGTAAATCTCTTGGTGATTCAGGAATCTCACTTGAATCATCCTTCCCAATATCTGCAGAAATATATGTATCAACCATTGAGTCTTCTACACAAGATGTTTGCTTGAATAGAGTAGCTCCATCCTGCTGAGCCAGGGCAGTCTCCATGTTGGTCATTTCTAGTAAATCATTATTCTTTGATTCTATAACAGGAATATTGATTTTATCTGATACTGCAACCATTTCAAATGGGTCTGCCGATGGTATAATTTCTGCTATTGGAACTGCAATGCTGGATTTATCAATTTCACACATGCCTTCTTCATGTTCAAATGAAACTTGTAAGTCTCCTGTTGATTCAGGATTCAGAGTCACAGTTTCCTTCTCAGTCTCTGCAGCATCACATGTCTCAAATACTGACTCTTCTATAGATGACATTTGCTTATGTAGAGTAGCTTCAGCCTGCTGAACCAGGGCAGGCTTGATGTTGGTCATAACCAGGTGATCATCAATCAATTCCAGTGGATTATCATTTGTGGTTTCTATAACTGAAGAACTTTCCTTGAGAGTCTTGGCATCTGTGTCCAAGGCTGAAACTGCTTCTGTTGCTCCTGCTTCTGGAATTAGAAATGCAAGATTGGATTTATCAATATCATATGAGTTTGAAGCTTCTTTCTTTTCAAACAAAAGCTGCAAATCTTCCATTGGTTGAAGAGTCTCACTTGCAGTTTCTTCTTCAATCCCTGAAGCAACTTTGGTCACAACTATTGAATCATCTATAGATGAGATTTGTTCATTTAGATTAGCATCTGCCTGTAGAACCAGGGCAGGCACAGTTTTTGTCACTTCCACTGATTTGTTATTCTCAGTTCCCATATCTGGAGAACTGTTCTGATCTGCCTCAGCAGCCATGACAGAGGTTGACTCTGCTTCTATTGTTGTGTATTCAGGAATTTGAACCATTTGACTTGATTTGTCAGATTCATGCAAGCTTGAAGTTTCTTTCTCTTCAACTGAAAGCTCTAAATCTCTTGTTGAGTAAGGACTCTCACTTGAAATGTTCTTCCCAATCCCTGCAGAAACATGGGTCACAACCATTGAGTCTTCTACACATGATTTCTTTTCTAATAGAGTAGCTCCATCTGGGTGAGCCGAGGCAATCTTGTTGTTGCTCATTTCTGGTAAATCATTATTCTCTGATTCTCCAACATGAATAATGGTTTTATCTGTCACTGAAATCATTTCAAAGGCTGAGGTTGGCTCTAATGCTTCAACTTCTGGGATTGGAACTGTAATTTTGGATTCAGTAATTTCACACAACCTTTCTTCCTGTTTGAATGGAAGTTGTAAATCTGTAGTTGATCCTGGAGTCTCACTCACAGTTTCCTTCTGAGTCCCTGTAGCATGATGTGTCTCAACCAACGACTTTTCTATAGATGGCATTTGCTCATGTGGAGTAGCTTCAGCCTGCTGAATCAGGGCAGGCTCAGTGTTGGTCAGAACCAATAAATCATCAGTCAATTCAAGTGTATCATCATTCCTGATTTTTATAACAGGAGAACTTTCCTCACGAATCATGGCAACTGTGGCAAAGGCCGACACTGCTTCTGTTGCTTCTACTTCTGGAATTGGAACCTCAAGATTGGATTTACCAATATCATATGAGTGTGAGGTTTTTTCCTCTTCGAGTGGAAGCTGTACATTTCCCATTGGTTGAGGAGTCTCCCTTGCAGTTTCCTCTTCAATCTCTGCAGCAGCTTGTGTCTTAATTACTGACTCATCTATAGATGAGGTTTGCTCATTTAGAGCAGCTTCTGTCTGTGTAACAAAGGCAGGCACAGCATTGATCACTCCCATTAATATGTTATTCTTATTTTCCATAACCGGAGAATCTTTGTGATCTGACCCTGCAGCTATGTCAATGGTCGGCACTACTCCTAATGTTGTATCTTCTGGAATCCTAACAATAAGTTCGGATTTATCAGTTTCATGTGAGCTCAAGGCATCTTCCTCTTCAACTTCTGGAATTTGAACCATTTGACCTGATTTGTCAGATTCATTCAAGCTTGAGGCTTCTTTTTCTTCAACTGGAAGCTGTAAATCTCTTGTTGAGTCAGGAGTCTCGCTTGAAGTGTCCTTCCCAATTCCTGCAGAAGCATTGGTCACAACAATTGAGTCTTCTACACATGATATTTGGTCTAAGAGAGTAGATATATCTTGGTGAACCGGTGCAGTCTTGGGGTTGCTAAATTTTATTAAGTCGTTATTCTCTGATTCACCAACAGGAATGGCGATATTCTCTTTCACTGCAATCATTTCCAAGGCTGGAGCTGCCTCTGATGCTAAAACTTCTGGAAGTGGAACTGTAATATTAGATCTATCGATTTCACACAAGCTTTCTTCCTGTTCGAATGTAAGTTGTAAATCTCTAGCTGATCCAGGAATCTTACTCACAGTTTCCTTCTCAGTTCCTGTAGCATCACGTGTCTCAACCCATGACTTTTCTATAGATGGCATTTGTTCATGTGGAGTAACTTCAGCCTGCTGAATCAGGGCAGTCTCAGTGTTGGTCAGAACCAGTGAATCATCAGTCAATTCCGGTGCACCATCATTCCGGACTTCTATAATAGGAGAAACTTCCTCATGAGTTCTGGTATCTGTGTCAAAGGCTGAAACTGCTTCTGTTGTTTCTACTTCTGGAATTGACACCTCAAGATTGGATTTAGCAATATCATATGAGTGTGAGGTTTCTGCCTCTTCAAATGAAAGCTCTAAATTTCCCATTGATTGAGGAGTCTCACATACAATTTCCTCTTCAATCCCTGCAACAACTTGTGTCTCAACTACCGAGTCATGTATAGATGGGGTTTTCTCATTTAGAGTAGCATCTGCCTGTGCAACAAGGACAGGCACAGTGTCGATCACCCCCAATAATTTGTTATTCTCATTTTCTGTAGCTGGAGAATCATCCTGATCTGTCCCTGCAGCTATGTCAATGGTTGAAACTGCTCCTAATATTGTATCTTCTGGATTCTGAGCTATAAGTTCAGATTTATCAGTTTCATGTGAGCTCAGGGCATCTTCCTCTTCAACTTCTGGAATTTGAACTGTTTGACTTGATTTATCAGATTCATACAATCTTGAGGCTTCTTTTTCTTCAACTGAAATCTGTAAATCTCTTGTTGAGTTAGGAATCTCGCTTGAAGTGTCCTTCTCAATCCCTGTAGAAACACTGGTCACAACCATTGAGTCTTCTACACATGATATTTGGTCTACAAGAGCAGCTTTATCTTGGTGAACCGGGGCAGTATTGGCGTTGCTCATTTCTAGTAAATTGTTGTTCTCTGATTCTTCAACAGGAATAATGATCTTATCTGTCACTGAAATCATTTCAAAGGCTGAGGTTGGCTCTAATGCTTCAACTTCTGGGATTGGAACTGTAATTTTGGATTCATTAATTTCACACAACCTTTCTTCCTGTTTGAATGGAAGTTGTAAATCTGTAGTTGATCCTGGAGTGTCACTCACAGTTTCCTTCTGAGTCCCTGTAGCATGATGTGTCTCAACCAACGACTTTTCTATAGATGGCATTTGCTCATGTGGAGTAGCTTCAGCCTGCTGAATCAGGGCGGGCTCAGTGTTGGTCACAACCAATAAATCATCAGTCAATTCAAGTGTAGCGTCATTCCTGAATTTTATAACAGGAGAACTTTCCTCACGAATCATGGCAACTGTGGCAAAGGCCGACACTGCTTCTGTTGCTTCTACTTCTGGAATTGGAACCTCAAGATTGGGTTTACCAATATCATATGAGTGTGAGGTTTCTTCCTCTTCGAGTGGAAGCTGTACATTTCCCATTGGTTGAGGAGTCTCCCTTGCAGTTTCCTCTTCAATCTCTGCAGCAGCTTGTGTCTTAATTACTGACTCATCTATAGATGAGGTTTGCTCATTTAGAGTAGCTTCTGTCTGTGTAACAAAGGCAGGCACAGCATTGATCATTCCCATTAATATGTTATTCTTATTTTCCATAACCGGAGAATCTTTGTGATCTGACCCTGCAGCTATGTCAATGGTCGGCACTACTCCTAATGTTGTATCTTCTGGAATCCTAACAATAAGTTCGGATTTATCAGTTTCATGTGAGCTCAAGGCATCTTCCTCTTCAACTTCTGGAATTTGAACCATTTGACCTGATTTGTCAGATTCATTCAAGCTTGAGGCTTCTTTTTCTTCAACTGCAAGCTTTAAATCTCTTGTTGAGTCAGGAGTCTCGCTTGAAGTGTCCTTCCCAATTCCTTCAGAAGCATTGGTCACAACAATTGAGTCTTCTACACTTGATATTTGGTCTAAGAGAGTAGATATATCTTGGTGAACCGGTGCAGTCTTGGGGTTGCTAAATTTTATTAAGTCGTTATTCTCTGATTCACCAACAGGAATGGCGATATTCTCTGTCACTGCAATCATTTCCAAGGCTGGAGCTGCCTCTGATGCTAAAACTTCTGGAAGTGGAACTGTAATATTAGATCTATCGATTTCACACAAGCTTTCTTCCTGTTCGAATGTAAGTTGTAAATCTCTAGCTGATCCAGGAATCTTACTCACAGTTTCCTTCTCAGTTTCTGTAGCATCACGTGTCTCAACCCATGACTTTTCTATAGATGGCATTTGTTCATGTGGAGTAACTTCAGCCTGCTGAATCAGGGCAGTCTCAGTGTTGGTCAGAACCAGTGAATCATCAGTCAATTCCGGTGCACCATCATTCCGGACTTCTATAATAGGAGAAACTTCCTCATGAGTTCTGGTATCTGTGTCAAAGGCTGAGACTGCTTCTGTTGTTTCTACTTCTGGAATTGACACCTCAAGATTGGATTTAGCAATATCATATGAGTGTGAGGTTTCTGCCTCTTCAAATGAAAGCTCTAAATTTCCCACTGATTGAGGAGTCTCACATACAATTTCCTCTTCAATCCCTGCAACAACTTGTGTCTCAACTACCGAGTCATCTATAGATGGGGTTTTCTCATTTAGAGTAGCATCTGCCTGTGCAACAAGGACAGGCACAGTGTCGATCACCCCCAATAATTTGTTATTCTTATTTTCCTGTAGCTGGAGAGAATCATCCTGATCTGTCCCAGCTATGTCAATGGTTGAAACTGCTCCCAATATTGTATCTCTGATTCTGAGCCATAAGTTCAGGATTTATCAGTTTCATGTGAGCTCAGGGCATCTTCCTCTTCAACTTCTGGAATTTGAACTGTTTGACTTGATTTATCAGATTCATACAATCTCGAGGCTTCTTTTTCTTCAACTGAAATCTGTAAATCTCTTGTTGAGTTAGGAATCTCGCTTGAAGTGTCCTTTTCTCTCAATCCCTGCAGGAAACACTGGTCACAACCATTGAGTCTTCTACACATGATATTTGGTCTACAAGAGCAGCTTTATCTTGGTGAACCGGGGCAGTATTGGCGTTGCTCATTTCTAGTAAATTGTTGTTCTCTGATTCTTCAACAGGAATAATGATCTTATTTGTCACTGAAATCATTTCAAAGGCTGAGGCTGCTTCTGATGCTTCAACTTCTGGGATTGGAACTGTAATCTCAGATTTATCAATTTCACATAACCTTTCTTCCTGTTTGAATGGCAGTTGTAAATCTCTAGTTGATCCAGGAGTCTCCCTCATAGTTTCCTTCTCAGACCCTGTAGCATCATGTGTCTCAACCACTGACTCTTCTATCAATGGTATTTGCTCATGTGGAGTAGCTTCAGCCTGCTGAATCAGGGCAGTATCAGTGTTGGTCAGAACCAGTAAATCATCAGTCAATTCCAGTGTATCATCTTTCTTGATTTCTATAACGGGAGAACTTTTCTCATGATTCATGACACATGTGTCAATGGCTGAAACTGCTTCTGCTGCTTCTACTTCCAGAATTGGATCTGGAGCATTGGATTTACTATTGTCATATGAGTGTGAGGATTCTTCCTCTGCAAACGGAAGCTGTATATTTCCCATTGATTGAGGGGTCTCAGTTGCAGTTTCCTCTTCAATTCCTGCAGCAACTTGTGTTGCAGCTACTGAGTGATCTATAGATGAGGTTTGCTCATTTAGAGTAGTAGTTTCTGTCTGTGCAACAAGTGTAGGCACAGTGTTGATCACCCCCACCAAATTGTTATTCTCAGTTTCCATAGATGGAGACTCATCCTGATCTGCCTCTGCACCAATGTCAATGGTTGACACTGATCCTAATGTTGTATCATTTGGAATCTGAACTGCAAGTTCAGATTTATCAGTTTCATGGGAGCTCAAGGTATCTTCCTCTTCAACTTCTGGAGTATGAACCATTTGACTTGATTTGTCAGATTCATACAAGCTAGAGGCTTCTTTCTCTTCAATTGAAAGCTGTAAATCTCTTGTTGAGTCTGGAGTCTCACTTGAAGTGTCATTCCCAATCTCTGCAGAAACATTTGTCACAACCATTGAGTCTTCTACACATGATGTCTGGTCTAAAAGAGTAGCTCGATCCTGGTGAACTGGGGCAGTTTTGGGGTCGGTCATTTCTAGTAAATTGTTATTCTCTGATTCTCCAACAGGAATAATGATACCATCTTTCACTGCAATCACTTCAAAGGCTGGGTTTGCATCTGATGTTTCAACTTCTGGAATTGGAACTGTAATATTGGATTTAACAATTTCACACAACATTTCTTCCTGTTTGAACGGAAGTTGTAAATCTACAGTTGATCCAGGAGTCTCCCTCACAGTTTCCTTGTCAGTCCCTGTAGCATTGTGTGTCTCAACCAATGACTCTCCTATATATGACTGACCCTGCTGAATTAGGGCAGGCTCAGTGTTGGTCAGAACCAGTAAATCATCAGTCAATCTCAGCGTGTCATTGTTCCTGATTTCTATAACAGGAGAACTTTCCTTATGAGTCATGTCACCTGTTTCAATGGCTGAAACTGCTTCTGTTGCTTCTACTTCCTGAATTGGAACTGCAACATTGAATTTACCAATGTGATATGAGTGTGAGGTTTCTTCCTCTGCAAATGAAAGCTGTAAATTTTCCATTGATTGAGGAGTCTCACTTGCAGTTTCCTCTTCAATTCCTGCAGAAACTTGTGTCACAACCACTGACTCATCAATAGACAAGGTTTGCTCATTTAGTGTAGTAGTTTCTGTTTGTGCAACAAGTGCAGGCACAGTGTTGATCACTCCCGCTAATTTGTTGTTCTCAGTTTCCGTAGATCGAGACTCCTCCTGATCTACCCCTGCATCTATGTCAATGATTGACCCTGCTCCTGTTGTTGTATCTTCTGGAATCGGAACTATAAGTTTGGATTTATCAGTTTCATGTGAGCTCAAGGTATCTTCCTCTTCAACTTCTGGAATTTGAACCATTTGGCTTGATTTGTTAGATTCATACAAGCTTGAGGCTTCTTTCTCTTCAAATGAAAGCTGTAAATCTCTTGTTGAGTCAGAAGTCTCGCTTGAAGTGTCCTTCTCAATCCGTGCAGAAACATTGGTCACAACCATTGAGTCTTCTACACATGATATTTGGTCCAAATGAGTAGCCGGATCCTGGTGAACCAATGCAGTCTCGGGGTTGCTCATTTCTAGTAAATCATCATTCTGTGATTCTCCAACAGGAATAATGATATTGTCTGTCATTGCAATCATTTCAAAGGCTGGGGCTGCCTCTAATGCTTCAACTTCTGGAATTGGAGCTGTAATATCGGATTTATCAATTTTACACAAGCTTTCTTCCTGTTCAGATGAAAGTTTTAAATCTCCAGTTGATTCAGGAATCTCACTCATTGTTTCGTTAGTATTCTTTGTAGCATCATGTGTCTTAACCACTGACTCTTCTATAGATGATATTTTCTCATGTTGAATAGGTTCAGCCTGGTGAACCAAGACAGGCTCAGTGTTGGTCAGACTCAGAACCAGTAAATCATCAGTCAATCTCAGTGAATCATCATTCCTTGTTTCTATAACTGGAGAACTATCCTCATGAGTCTTGGCAACCGTGTCAAATGCTGAAACTACTTCTGTTTCTTCAACCACTGGAATTGGAACCACAAGATTGGATTTATTGATATCAAATGATTTTGGGTCTGCTTCCTCATTAAATGAAAGCTGTAACTTTGCATTGATTGGGAGTCTCACTGCGTTTCTAACAATCTCTGCAGCTTGATTTCACAACAATTGAGTCATCTTTAGATGAGGTTTGCCCATTTATAGTAACTTCTGCTCAGTAACCTGGACAGGGACAGTAGCGGATCCCTCCCCCTAATTTGTTATTTCCAGTTTCCATAGCTGGAGAACCGTCCTGATATGCCTCTACACCTATGTCATAGGCTGAGACTGCTTCTGATGTTGTATCTTCTGGAATCAAAACCTGGAGTTTGGATTTGTCAGTTTCTTGTGAGCTCAAGGAATCTTCCTCTTCGATTTCTGGAGTTCCAAATGTTACCAATGCAGTCTTGGGGTTGCCCATTTCTAGTAAATCATCATTCTGTGATTCTCCAACAGGAATAATGATATTGTCTGTCATTGCAATCATTTCAAAGGCTGGGGCTGCCTCTAATGCTTCAACTTCTGGAATTGGAGCTGTAATATCGGATTTATCAATTTTACACAAGCTTTCTTCCTGTTCAGATGAAAGTTTTAAATCTCCAGTTGATTCAGGAATCTCACTCATTGTTTCCTTATTATTCTCTGTAGCATCATGTGTCTTAACCACTGACTCTTCTATAGATGATATTTTCTCATGTTGAATAGGTTCAGCCTGGTGAACCAAGACAGGCTCAGTGTTGATCAGAACCAGTAAATCGTCAGTCAATCTCAGTGAATCATCATTCCTTGTTTCTATAACTGGAGAACTATCCTCATGAGTCTTGGCAACCGTGTCAAACGCTGAAACTACTTCTGTTTCTTCAACCACTGGAATTGGAACCACAAGATTGGATTTATTGATATCAAATGATTTTGGGTCTGCTTCCTCATTAAATGAAAGCTGTAAATCTTGCATTGATTGGGGAGTCTCACTGGCAGTTTCCTCATCAATCTCTGCAGCTTGAGCCACAACAATTGAGTCATCTTTAGATGAGGTTTGCCCATTTATAGTAACTTCTGCCTGTGCAACCTGGACAGGGACAGTAGTGATCCCTCCCCCTAATTTGTTATTTCCAGTTTCCATAGCTGGAGAACCGTCCTGATATGCCTCTACACCTATGTCATAGGCTGAGACTGCTTCTGATGTTGTATCTTCTGGAATCAAAACCTGGAGTTTGGATTTGTCAGTTTCTTGTGAGCTCAAGGAATCTTCCTCTTCGATTTCTGGAGTTCCAAATGTTACCAATGCAGTCTCGGGGTTGCTCATTTCTAGTAAATCATCATTCTGTGATTCTCCAACAGGAATAATGATATTGTCTGTCATTGCAATCATTTCAAAGGCTGGGGCTGCCTCTAATGCTTCAACTTCTGGAATTGGAGCTGTAATATCGGATTTATCAATTTTACACAAGCTTTCTTCCTGTTCAGATGAAAGTTTTAAATCTCCAGTTGATTCAGGAATCTCACTCATGGTTTCCTTATTATTCTCTGTAGCATCATGTGTCTTAACCACTGACTCTTCTATAGATGATATTTTCTCATGTTGAATAGGTTCAGCCTGGTGAACCAAGACAGGCTCAGTGTTGATCAGAACCAGTATATCGTCAGTCAATCTCAGTGAATCATCATTCCTTGTTTCTATAACTGGAGAACTATCCTCATGAGTCTTGGCAACGTGTCAAACGCTGAAACTACTTCTGTTTCTTCAACCACTGGAATTGGAACCACAAGATTGGATTTATTGATATCAAATGATTTTGGGTCTGCTTCCTCATTAAATGAAAGCTGTAAATCTTGCATTGATTGGGGAGTCTCACTGGCAGTTTCCCCATCAATCTCTGCAGCTTGAGCACAACAATTGAGTCATCTTTAGATGAGGTTTGCCCATTTATAGTAACTTCTGCCTGTGCAACCTGGACAGGGACAGTGGTGATCACTCCCCCTAATTTGTTATTTCCAGTTTCCATAGCTGGAGAACCGGCCTGATATGCCTCTACACCTATGTCATAGGCTGAGACTGCTTCTGATGTTGTATCTTCTGGAATCAAAACCTGGAGTTTGGATTTGTCAGTTTCTTGTGAGCTCAAGGAATCTTCCTCTTCGATTTCTGGAGTTCCAAATGTTACCAATGCAGTCTTGGGGTTGCCCATTTCTAGTAAATCATCATTCTGTGATTCTCCAACAGGAATAATGATATTGTCTGTCATTGCAATCATTTCAAAGGCTGGGGCTGCCTCTAATGCTTCAACTTCTGGAATTGGAGCTGTAATATCGGATTTATCAATTTTACACAAGCTTTCTTCCTGTTCAGATGAAAGTTTTAAATCTCCAGTTGATTCAGGAATCTCACTCATTGTTTCCTTATTATTCTTTGTAGCATCATGTGTCTTAACCACTGACTCTTCTATAGATGATATTTTCTCATGTTGAATAGGTTCAGCCTGGTGAACCAAGACAGGCTCAGTGTTGGTCAGACTCAGAACCAGTAAATCGTCAGTCAATCTCAGTGAATCATCATTCCTTGTTTCTATAACTGGAGAACTATCCTCATGAGTCTTGGCAACCGTGTCAAATGCTGAAACTACTTCTGTTTCTTCAACCACTGGAATTGGAACCACAAGATTGGATTTATTGATATCAAATGATTTTGGGTCTGCTTCCTCATTAAATGAAAGCTGTAAATCTTGCATTGATTGGGGAGTCTCACTGGCAGTTTCCTCATCAATCTCTGCAGCTTGAGCCACAACAATTGAGTCATCTTTAGATGAGGTTTGCCCATTTATAGTAACTTCTGCCTGTGCAACCTGGACAGGGACAGTGGTGATCACTCCCCCTAATTTGTTATTTCCAGTTTCCATAGCTGGAGAACCATCCTGATATGCCTCTACACCTATGCCATAGGCTGAGACTGCTTCTGATGTTGTATCTTCTGGAATCAAAACCTGGAGTTTGGATTTGTCAGTTTCTTGTGAGCTCAAGGAATCTTCCTCTTCGATTTCTGGAGTTCCAAATGTTTGACTTGATTTGTCAGATTCATGAAAGCTTGAGGCTTCTTTTTCTTCAATTGAAAGCTGTAAATCTTTTGTTGATTCAAGAGTTTCACTTGAAGTTTCCTTCCCAATCCTTGCAGAAACTTCAGTCGCAACCATTGAATCTTCTAAACATGACATTTCGTCTAATATAGTAGCTTGATCCTGGTGAACTAGGGCAGTCTCGGTATTGCTCATTTCAAGTAGATTGTTATTGTCTGATTCTCCAACAGGAATGATGATATTGTCTGTCACTGCAATCATTTCAAAGGCTGGGGCTGCCTCTGATGCTTCAAATTTAGAATTGGGAACTGAAATATTAGATTTATCAATTTCACACAAGCTTTCTTCCTGTTCAAGTGAAAGTTTTAAATCTCTAGTTGATTCAGGAGTCTCACCCACGGTTTCCTTCTTAGTCCCTGTGGCATCATGTGTCTCAACCACCGACTCTTCTATAGTTGACATTTGCTCATGTTGAGTAGGTTCAGCCTGCGTGTTGCTCAGAACCAGTAAATCACTAGTCAATCCTAGTGAATCGTCATTTCTGGTTTCTGTAACTGGAGAACTTTCCTTATGAGTCATGGCACCTGTGTCAAAGGTGGAAACTGCTTCCGTTTCTTCTACTTCCGTAATTGAAACCATAAGATTGGATTTATCATCATATGAGTTTGAGGCTTCTTTCTCTTCAAATGAAAGCTGTAAATCTCCCATTGATTGAGGAGTCTCACTTGGATTTTCCTCTTCAATCTCTGCAGCAATTTGGGTCACAACTATCGAGTCATCTATAGATGAGGCTTGATCATTTATAGTAACTTCTGCCTGTGCAACCAGTGCAGGCACAGTGTTGGTTACTCCCACTAATTTCTTATTCCCAGTTTCCATAGCTGGAGGATCTTCCTGATTTGCCTCTGCTCCTATGTCAAAGGTTGAGACTGCTTCTGATGCTGTATCTTCTGGAATCAGAAACATAAGTTCGGATTTCTCAATTTCTTGTGAGCTTGAGGAAACTTCCTCTTCAGCATCTGGAATGTGAAACATTTGACTTGATTTGTTAGAGTCATGCAAATTTGGGGCTTCTTTCTCTTCAACTGAAAGCTGTAAATCTTTTGTCGATTCACGAGTGTCAATTGAAGTTTCCTTCCCAATCCCTGCAGAGAGTTGGGGCACAACCATTGAGTCTTCTACATATGACATTTGCTCAAGTAGAGTAGCTCCATCCTGCTGAACCAGGGCAGTCTCGGAGTTGGTCATTCCCAGTAAATTATTATTCTCTGATTGAATAACAGGAGTAATGATTTTGGCTGTCACTGCATCAATATCAGAGGCTTGGTCTGCTTCTGATTCTTCAACTTCTGAAAATGGAACTGTAATATTGGATTTATCAATTTGACTTGAGCTTTCTTTCTCTTCAGCTGAATAATTTGTTGATTCAAGAGTTTCGCTTGAAGTTTCCTTCCCAATCCCTGCAGAGACTTGGGTCACAACCATTGAGTCTTCTAAGCATGACATTTGTTCGATTAGAGTAGCTCCATCCTGCT
>VDFB02330026.1:0-23996 GCA_007258455.2 Sequoia sempervirens | reverse complement strand
TCAACAAATCTGACCAGGTTCTACTGTGCTAAGGATTCCAATCAAGAATTTAACAAATTGATTTCTACCTGGATCTAGGGCATCAACTTTCATTTTTATGATGTGAAGAGATTTAGCAATCATCATCTAATCTTCACCTCATAATCTCTTCTATTGGACAACCATCACATTGCCTTTTCCTATTACAACTTTGTTTGTGTGTAAAGACTAGAAAACACAATTCCCACAACCAACCAACTGATAATGCTAGATAAGGGGCTCAGTATCCTCAATGATGAAAAGGACATATGTTGTAACTTATGTGACTTGCTACTACCTACAAATAGTCAATGGAAAAATAGAAACCCTATACATTTCCATGACTGCAACACACATGGTATATTTGCAAAACCCCAGTTTAAATAAAGGCATGAATAAATCATTCTTGAGAACATTGCACCCCCTCTAATAATACATACAATACCAATAAAACCCTCTCAAGAAATCCATGTCAAATATGCAACTTATTTTCACATCTTACTTTTGGAAGTAACCTTTGCAACATCATGAAAATATTTCATGACAACTTTACATCTTTTTGAACAACATTATCATTTTTCAAAACATGTTGTTCTCTCCATCATATTGCACCAACTCTTCCACAACCTTATCCTCTGAGCTCAATGACATCTGGGCCTTCATTGATTTTCCCTTTGACACCAATGACACCTTTTGACATCAATGACAACATTATGCCAACACTGCACATATGCATGGTTTTCTTTGGTTTGCTAATGTGTTGGACATGGAAAAGCTTGATTAGAAATAACATGCATATGTAGAACAAGAAAAATTATTATTTGAGAAATATGTCGGTGCATGGAACCCTCATTAATTATCAATTTGATAGAAACAAATCATGACATTGATCTATGCAAGATGACTCTTTCTTACTAACTACATCTAAAATATTTTCTTGAAATATACAAGTAATGACTACAAATTATTAATCAATCGTGTTTAAATACACAAAAAATGTACTGAAGAAACATGCCTATGTAGAAAGGATCAAGTTAGAAAATTTTGATACAAAGCTCCTTGGAATGAATGTGTTACCTCTTCCTTGTCACGTGATCAATTAGGAAAAAACCCTATGCCCCCACTTGAAATGACGATAGATTAAATATGAAGAGATAACATGGATTTCCATCTCGTTGTTTCAAAAATGCTCATGTTCAAATACATTTCCCAACATGGAGCTAAGGAAAAATATTACTCTAAGTTTTGTATTGATATGCTCAAATGGATATGTAGAAATCAAGCACCAAAAAACCATGCTCTAGAAATATATAGAAAATTCATGATGAAGATTGTTCCAGACTATGATATAGGTCTACAAGAGACATGCCATATGCTACAAAAATTTCCACTTATTATTTGTAATCGCTTATTTCTAACACTAAATATTGGTCAAATATTGTTTTATCAAATTAGAAGAAATATAGATGGAGATGCATTACCATTACACTATCTATAGTCCTAAATGCAATGACCTATTGATATGGAAACAATAGCATTGGCTAAATTTTCACAATCATTCTCTTTTTCTTCCCTTTGCAAAGTGTGCAAGTGGAAAGATAGGAAAGATGAGGCAATTGTAAATGTCTTTCCTCAATTCTATACTATTCCAAATGAGGATACTAAGCATATTTGAAATATTTTGTTAGAGTAGTCTACTTTTATACAAGCATTTGAGACATTTCCATAGATACAGGTCTCATTAAAGATGGTTTTATTGCAAATTGGAAGGAAATTAATATAAATACATACTTTATTTGGCATGTTGACCATATCGTTAATATAGAAGTTAACTAAGAAGAGGATGAGGAAATTGATAATGAGACACATGTAATAAATACAATATAGGTGAATGCATGGGATTTGTTATGACAAATGGGCCTTTCTAGTCATGAAAATTTAAATACGCTTAAAATTCTTGCTAAATGTGATTTTTGATAATATGAACAAATAGCATAAACATACTATACCTTCACATTTACTTGAAATAGTAGAAAATTTTAGAATCACAAACAAAATACCTCAATAAAATGAGCAATCCATATTTAATTTGAATGATCCACCTTATCCATTATCTCCAAAACAAGAAATTAGACATACTTTTGTTAAAGATCACTTTAACAACACTTCCTTAAACCAACTACTACGTATGCTAATACAAGGAATAGAAGGTACAAGAAAAACATATTTAATTCATAGTATAAGACATACTCTAGAATTACCATCAAAAAATTATAACCCCCTCCTTAGGGTTGCACCTAAAGCAATCATTACATTCAACATACATGCCTCAACTATACATTTAACTCTCAATATTTCAATAAAAGAAATACAACCATTAAAGGGACAATCGCTAGCATTGTTTCAAGAAGACATGAAACATGTTAAATGCGACCATGTTGATGAGATGGGATTTATTAGACCAAAGTTTCTATTGAAAATAGGTAGTAAATTGCATGAAGCTTTCCCCCACTAGCAACATATGTGCTTTGGTTGTACATCTATCATTCTTGTAGGTGACTTGGAACATCTTCCACCTATTATGGACAAACCAATATATGCATCACAATCAAAGCTATATTTCTATGGGAATAATCCACTACAATTGTTACATTACAAAAAAAAATGCCAAAAAAGTGACTCTCAAACTCAATTTAGCCTTCATCACACATTTTAAAATATGTGTAATGTAGAATAAGTTGAAGAAGATTGGGAATTACTAATGAATCACACAAATAAACACCTGTTAAACAACAACCAAAAATATTTTGACCAATTGATACGCTTGTTTTCTATAAATGATTGGGTAAGGATACATAACAAAAAAAATCTTAAACTACTAAATCTTCCTATTGCACTTAATGTTGCAATATAAACACGTAAAATTAAATATTGATAATGATGTTTAACAACTTCCAAAAAAGAGGTTCTACTATGTGGAGGCCAACAATTCATGTTAACAAGAAAATTGTAGATTGAAACAAGGCTTGTAAATGGGTCTCTTGGAGAATTGCTAAAAAATATGCACATAGTTGGCTCTAAACAAATAGATTTACCTTTATACATAGTGGTGTGATTTGATAATTATAATGGCCCACCATGGAACCTGGATGACCCAAAAAATATGACTATAATTCTCACATCTCTAGGTAATCATAGACAAAAGCCACCATCCATGGCATGACATATTACCAAACATAAATCTTGAGGACTAGCCCTTAACAAAGCAACAATCAATATTAGTAAATTAGAAAGGAAAGGGCTAGCTTTTACAAGTATGTCTAGAGTCAAATCAATAAACAATCCTCGAATAGAACCGCCATTGTCTTTCAATCGATATTCACAAATGAAAAATTCATATACCATTATCAAAATAATGGAAGTCTTGACTACATCTACTCTCACTATAATAAGTTCATGTACACAATTGCTAGTGCAACCTTCTCTATAAAGACTTAATACCCTTTTTTTTGTACTCATTTTGTGTGATTTACAAAAATAACTTTGAATATAATATATTAATTACTTCATGATGTACAGATGGAAGCCTCACATTCATACATTTTTACATTGGAAATTTTTTCCATGTTACGAATATTATATTATCTCACATATAGTTCCTCTACTTCCTGTTTACACAATATGTACTATTTTAAATAACAACAAACATACATTTATACAATAAATCGACTAACTTTTTATTTCAGTGTGTAGGCACAAAATAAATGGACCATAAAGCATTTTCCAGACTCCTTTTGTACAAGCAAGTCCATTGTTCACTAAAATTCTTTAATATTTATATTGTTACAAATCTTGCCTTCAAGTTACTATAATAAAAAATGCAATATACATATTTTTGAAATTATATTAACGATATTGTTATATTGGAAGACAATAAAAAATACCAACTTTTAACATTTTCAGTTTACATATATTTTTCTATCGACGTACCCTGCACCACCCTCCTGGTACAAGTGCTACTGCTAGTAAGTAGACAAAATCACTTTGGCATGAGGCGAAAACGATTTGGTTGTGTTTGAAATGGACAGATGAGGCATTCATTCCTCATTTCATGCGTTCTGAGTGGTCATGTTATACAAAATCACGCACACAGTGTGAGCGGGTATTCTCTCTTTAAGTATTCAACGATTGATAGTCAAATAAGATAAACATTTGATTGTTAGTTTATTCTTTTGAACCTCCTATTTGATTATCGATTGTTTAATATTTCGGCAGTATTGGTGGTGTGCAGTATGCATTTGATTTACAATGGCGTTGAAAATAGACGAGTTTCTAAGTATAGCCATGGGAAGAGATGGTGATCAGTGTTATAGGTGGTATTGGAAAAACCTGAATTATGGAGTTAGAGCTTTGATGTTGGATTGAAGCTCTACTTGAGTGTGGGAATGTTGCTCTTCACATCACCATCAAAATCACTATATAACGATTGGATTAAATTTAGAGGTGAAGAAGTAGATGATATGAATGCTGAGATAGGTAGGAGTAGTTGCAATGTTGACACAAGTTCATTGTATAAATATTGTTTACTACTTAGTTTATACTGGTTTCTACCAGCGATAATTAGAGGAGAGAATTTTGAAGTTTCGGTCTAATAAATATTTAATTGTTAATAATATTTTTGTATGGAGGAAATCTAAGGGGTATTGTTAAATATTGATTTTTTAAATATATGTGTAGTGGTTTTATGTAACTGTTTAATTAATTTCAAGAGGTATTTTACAATAATAGTAAAAAGAGTGGAATGTGTTGGTATAGGCGTGTTAGTAAAACATTCTTATTTTTGTCTTAAATTTGACAGTTATTTATATGCCAAATGTTTAATATTTAATAATAAACACATTGTTTCTAAAATAAGCAGCACACAAATTTGATGTCTCCATTATATAGTAAATAAAATAACTTGACATTTTATAAAAAAATTGATTTAAAATATCTATCCTAATGAAGTTGCATGGTATAATTAAATACAAAAGATAATTGAGAAATAATAGTGGAGCTATTAAAGTGTAGAGATTGGAATTAAGATGTGGATAAATAGTGAAAGTTGAAATTAGGTAGCTACTATTTAATAACAGAAATGTACTACATGGCTGTACATATTTTTTTTCATACTTTTGACATATTTATATTTTTAAAATTTAAATGGTAATCAAATTCAAATTTTCGTAACTACTTAAAATGAGAAGAAAATTTAAAAATCATGGAACCACTAACTCCTAAAATAACTCCTAAATTGTTTAAATGGTGATTGTTGAATAAAATTACCTAAATAAGTACATGGGATATTGATATTATAACTATTATTTACTTATAATATTTTCTAATGTGCACCATAGAAATTTATTATAGAAATTTTTTAAATAATATTGTAATAGTAAAAATTATATATCAACATCTATTTCCATTGATTTTTTACTTCATTTTGTTAGAATGATGTAATGCAATTATTTATCAATAAATGTTTACTCTTTTATAAATTTGGGTTGATTCTCCTATATCATTAGTCATTCTATTTATATATTCCTCCACACTCAACACCATCTTTCTCATATCCACAAATATCTTTACATATCATTAGCATTTATTATGCTCATTATTTCTCTCTATATCAAGATGTTCATATTTTCATGAACATTACTACTTTCATGTCCCAATTATGGTGCACCATCAATCTTGCACTACCAGATCTATCTATTCATTCCTAAAAATTTATCTTTATATTATTTTTACTCCTACCCATTTTGTTCCTATCATGCATTGAATTGATACATGTCTTGCATAATTTCTTCATGTGCCTTAGTACTTAAAGACATTCAATATTTATTCATCATGGAAAAATATCCAATTTTTATTTTATCAATTATTGACAAAGAATGCTAGGAACTCTTTGTTTGATGCACTAAACAAAATTAAAATATATATAATCTCTATATACCATCTTTATGTTTGAATAAGGTTAACCTTAACCCATTCAATAAGTAAAAATTTGGTCATAACAATGGGTAGATCTAGTAAAAATTGAAAGCTATATGATTTGATGATATTCGCTAGGTGTGTATAAACACTAGTAGTCATTAATAGCTAGAAAAAAAAAAAGGAAATTCAATTAATTAGGAATCATAAATGTATAGTTTCTTATGTTAGATCCACAAATCACATGATAAATCTACACCAAAGTAAATTACTCATACCTATCATGGATTTTATGTATAAATAAATTGACATAGTCATCCTAATTTTGATACCAAGTATAGACAACTAGTAACCAATTGTAATCTTAATATCTACTAATTTTAGAATTACATCAAAATCATCATCGATATTATATTTTTAGACTTGAGTACCCTTATCCATCACAATCCGTTTATGTAATTAAAATTTAATGTTTGGATGTTTATACCTCCATCTCTATTATCTAATTGTTTTATCTATATATTACTTGCATTAGTTAATTAATCTAGATAACACAGTAAGGAAATATTTATTTCCTTCACATTTGTTATGAACTCATCCATGATTACACCTCTTAGGGTTTGACCTTAATGATATACCTTGATTGATTTAAAGATTTTTTAGATATATTATGATTCTTGTTTATCATCATTTCTAAATTTATTAGGATTTTATTTATATGCTTATGTACTTTGATTAAGATTTGGAAGTGGTTTATCTATGTTTCTACCCTCCTACCCTACATTGATTAATCTTGATGTCTCCTTTTATAACTCTCTCCTTGGATGGTTTACATACATTTTATAATATTTTGGGATGTTCCTATCTTTCATGTCATAAAACACATCCATTATTGATCTAGTATCATGAAATTTTGTGCTTTGGATGCAAATATTTTCTCTATGGAGGTATTAATTACCCATGTATTGTATTTCCTCTCTTTCACTAATTGGTTAACTTTCTTATTCACTTCTATTATATATGCTAATAAAATTTAACCATATACTTTATGATGATCCTATGCCTTGTGGAAATGATAAGAATCCATTGGATAAAAATATACCATGGTACACATCTAATGTAATTACCATTGATTATATTACACCTCATTCTCTCATGGATTATATTAGTGTACCATTGAATAAAGCATCTCTTACATGCCATGATAGGTAGGCTATGTCCTTAGATTTGTATACCTTGAATGATGATTAAGTATAGTCATGATCAATTTTCTACATGTCATGTGTTGATGAATTAGATATTTATGATATCCTTGTATGCAATTCCCTATTATATATAATGATAGTTTGTGCCTTCACGATAAATTATTAACTTCTCTTGTGATCATTGCTAGTTGATCACCTTTTCCTCCATTTTATACACCATTATTATGAGCCATTCTAAAAAACTCTTCCATGATTCATTATGATGGTTGTGGTGATACTTCCTTAAATGTGAAATTATTTTCTCACTATCTATGAATAGTTAGGTGATGACATCATTTTTGTTAGTGAATTATAATTATACTTGACTAGAAAATCTTTACAATGGTTTGATTCATCTTATTTTATCTACATCTCTGTTAAAAAAAATTGTCCCTTCCTTAAACACATATTTGTTTATTCCTATTTCATATGAGGATATCATGAATCTATATAAGTAGCCTTTGATTATCCATTATTTAATGATAGTTCATAATTTATCAATATGACTTATGTTACTACTATACCCTATTTTAATGACATGCCTAATTCACATGATTATAACTTAGTAGTCCTGCACATCAAATGTTAATAGCATCATAAGAATTTAACTTACCACCTATATTTTTACCATATAATACATTTAACTTACCTTCCACACTTTAAATGGCATTTAAAGCAGCAAAGTTTTATATTATTAAAAATCTAGAAAAAAATCAAGCCAAAATATATTTATGAGACTTACTATACAACGCACTTTTGTAGACATGTGACACAAAATTCCTTAAATTAAATTTAATATGGTTCTAATAGTATCTAGAGTTAGTTATAAATTTGGTTTACTAATATGGCCACAAAGAACATCACAAGAAATGATAATTAAAGAAGTTTTTTTTTACACATTATGGTGAAATACAAAATAATTTCAATGAATTAAATTTAGTTGACTATATATATAGTCTTAGAATATTATCTAAAGATTATTTCAAATAATTAAAAGTAGACATTTCAAAGATATAAAAATTGATCCTTATTATGAGAGATTTTGTTTGATATGCCTAAATATTGTATGGGAATTATTATTCATCCACACCAACTCGTATGAATTATCTACCTTATTTCATGTCATTCCAATAAAATTAACTTCTAACATCATCCTTGGCCACCCATGGTTACATGCAATGTAATGTGGTGTCTATTTTACATAAGTTTGTAAATTTTAGTATAAAATAAATTTTATGTCACATATAAATAGATCCTGAACCATGCAACAAAAGAGAAACTAATGGATAACTCTAAGATCTATATTACATAATTTAACAACCCTATAAGCCATGAATGTATCTCTTTACAATGTGATAAATAGGTGTTGGAAATATGTGTTGTCATTGATGTCAACTTGATGTCTAGTAATATGTGTTGTCCTTGTTTACGTCAACTTAATGATAGTGTCATATTTATATAGTAATGGATTAATGGTGTGAGGCCAAAATTTGTGAGAGATGGTTTGGCATCGATGAATACTTTGGTTTAGCCAATGTTTGACGCAAGTCAATCAAGAAGACCTAGCAGATATATTCATAGTAGTATGATAGTCCAAAAGTATGATATGTATATAATTAAGTTTGTAACACATTGGTTCATTATTTTGTTGATAAGTAAAGTCACATTGAATTATTTCTACATATTCAATGAGTTATATGAATGAAAATTGAGTTTTAGCTTGTACTTGTGCAATTAGAAAAGTTATCTAAGGCATTGACTGCATATTTTCCTAAGTTAATGGCATTGTATTTTGGTTCATACTCTACCACATTACTTGATCTGGTTGTGCAACTCTGAAGTATTTTTTGGAAATTAGTAAAGAGATTATTCCCAAAATTTCATTTCACAGACATCTCTACAATAAGAGTTAGATGTAATAGTTCTCTAGATTGTTGAATAAAAAAGTTACGTGTCTCTGATATTCTCAATATTTCTCTATATTCCTTCAGAGTGTTATATATGGTTGTGTAGACTTGGGTATATGTTAAAATACGTGTATGGATTCATCCTTATTTTTTCAATAGGTTTTGGTGAATAGTAACACAATATCCTAAGTGTTGATGTCTCATAGTAAGTCAGGGATGCTTTGTTCTTGTATGTTCAGTGGGTTTCTTCATTTGCAACAACATATGATGATTTGATACTTCAAGAGAAGGTTGTAAGGATTTTTTTTGATAACCTAAACTATTCGTGCATCTTGCTATACATGATTTTTTTGGTCTCTCCTCAATAGTGTAAAGATGAACAATTGGTAGCTTTTGTGGTGTTGATGTTGTTTGGGCCAATAATGAGGTTTCTTTTATTTGTGGTTGATACTAATTAATTATTTTTTCTTTGGATAATGTATTGTGATGTTTTTGGGCCCAATTATTCCTTGAGTTGATTTTTAACTCATTTTACTTCATGGTGCATATGTGTGAAGCCGACCTCTATAGTACCACTCATTTCATTTTATGGGTCCTTTTGGAGTTGACCTATTTGGTGTTTTGAGTTGTTACACAAGGTATATACAAGAATGAAATCATTTTCTAATGGATATAAGTGATATTGTTCATTATTTTTAATATGAAGTGTGTGAAGTCAATATGATGAAGTAATTATGCGAAAAAGGGGCTGCAACATCACCATATGTTAGATGCTTCTTTTATAGCAATTTATGCTCATGTTCTTATTGTAATTTTGATATATCCTACTATCAAGCAATGAACCTCTTTGGAAAGTCCTTGTACCTTTCCCTAAGATTGTGTGTTTTAGCCTTTAAGTCCTTAGGTAGTGAAGCTTAAAACAATATTGCATTTTTTGTAAGCAGTGAGCTTCACATATTGTGAGTTAACTCTCACTATGTTTTTTCCATCATTAGGTTTTTCATGTACAAATATTGGTGTCCTTGCGAGGTGCATGCTTTCATTTCTATTCTTCTTTTACTTAAATTTTTTGATGTTTAATCTATAAATAGAGTTGTTTAATTTTTAGTTTATGCTAATTCATCCCCTTCCCTTGGAGCATTTTTTTGTGCTCAACAATTGGTATCAGAGCCAAGTTCCTTTGAGAATCCTAACAATTGAGGTATATATTAAACTTGAACACATGGGATCTAAAGAAATGATTGATGATATGTTCTTTCTAGAATCAAATCCAAAACCAATGGAACCTAAAGGTTTGGATATCAATCCAAATGATTGTGAAGTAAATTTTAATTTAGAACTCTGATATGATATTGAAGACCTAGATGAAGCAAGAACACTAAATATGAAATATGAATACATGTTTGAAAAATCAAAGGAGACAATTGTCAAATTGAAGGTATAAACTAGAGAATCCAAAAAAGAAATTTAAATTTTGAAAAATCAAATGGAAGGAGGTAAAGTATGTGAGACTAAACTCAAGGAGGTAGAAGATGAGATCTCTAATTTAAGAATTAAAGTTGAAGAAGACAATAGGATTGAGGATTGATTGAATACCAAGATAAATGGTAAATTAGATGACTGTTCAAAGCTTGAGGAAGAGATAATCACTCCGAGAAAAGAACTCAAAAAATAATAGGAACAAATTGACAAGGGTTTAAAAATAAAAGGAGGTTCTGAAATTCTTGATGAGTTGATTAACTCTCAAAATCCATCAAAAGAGAAATCTAGTCTTGGTTTTGAAAAAGGGAAAAGTCCTATAACTAGTGCATTTGCAAGCCTATATGATAACTTCAAAGCACAAGGTATTCTTTAACAAGGGAAGAGAAAGCCTACACTAAAGAACCTAAGGAGAAATCCTCCAAAGGTGCAAAGAAAAATCAAGAAAACAAGAAGGGAAGTGGATTCAGTCATGTCTGGTGAAAATAATAATTTAGAAGTCCTCCACTAGCTAGACAACATGCCCTTAAAAAGTTCAATCAATATTTTTAATTTTATTTCTATTCTTCTAATGATCGCGAACATCCGGGGTGTCAATCTTGCATCACCCAAAAGATGATTTCCTTTTTTTCTTGTTGTTTTCTTTTGTAGATGTTTTTGCATTCACGGATGCCCTTTTCATCAAATAAGAGTTTCCAACTTTCAGAACTGCTTTTCTGCTTTTTCTGCTCAACTGCTATTTTTAGCAGGTGTGAATTTGAAGGTGTGGGAAGACAAAAATTTATGGGAAGGTTCGGGATGGAAAAATAATCACTTTGGTGAAAGAATCAGGTCAAGATCATTCACGATTTGAAAGTTATTCAAGTTCCAGTTTCTGCTTTTGCCCTAAAAAACCTTCCGAGCTCAGTTTGAGGCACTAAACAGTTCCGGATGGGCCCAAAAATTTGCAGATTACCAAAGTAGGACCATAGGCCTTCTACCTTTTAACATCATCTTTTGAGAGCTTTCAAAAGGTATTATCATTGAAGATCCAACGGTCGGATTAAAAGTTATGGCTTCCAAAAGTTGGTGCATATTTTAGAAATGTGCTAATTTTCAAATGTGGATTTAAATTTGAATTTCAAATTGTAATTTTGGTGCCAAACTGCCAAAAATCTTATCTCAAATGTTGTCTTTGGTTCCAAACCGAAATGAGTCTATTTATGGGCTAGTTTCTGATTTTTGAGTAACTTTTTGGGAAAAGAAGTTTGCATGCTGTGAAAGGGGATCTGGGTAATTTTATGTAGTCTATAATTTGCATGTATCACAGAGCTCGAGGATTTGTGATCCTCTGCATGTAAGAGTTCCATATTGTAATAGACAATATTATTCTCTATTTTGTGAGTGATTACGTGTCTCGGGTTTGTTCCTAGTCATCTAATAAATTTCTATATAAGGATGTTGAATGCAGAAGCAAGATGACTTAGAATTCATTTAGGCCTCCAAGGTACAATGGTATGAACTCTCAATCATTTCATGGTCAATGCTATGCTTGCAATAAGATTGGTCATAAGGCTAATAAATGCAAAAGTAAAGTGATGAGGATTAATTTTGTGAATAATAAATATGCATGATGTCTCAAACCTTCTAAAGTTATTGCTACACATGCAAAAATTTTGGTCAGAGGGCTGTTGATTGTAGATCTAATGTGAAAATAAGTAACTATTTTCTACAACCTAGTATCACTAGCTACAACTACAATAAATAAGGACACATTGCAAGGTTTTTCAAGGGAAAGAATGTAAGACCTTATACTCTTCAAAAGAAGAATAACACTAATTAGAAAAAGAGGGAAGAAAGTGAAGAAAAGAATGAATTTGTACTGCTACCTTGTGAAAATGGATACTTTCATAACTAGAAAAAAGTATTTTCTTGGGGGGAGTTCAATTACAAACCTTTTTAAACCCATATAATGAATAAGATGTTAAATTATTGAGAATAATAGTTAATGGTGACTTGGATAGTGATATTATGACATTTTCTCATGGTTTCAAAGAAAACACACTCTGTGGAAGTTTGCTAAATGTTCATGGACACTTGTGATATCTCAAGATAATAAAAATTTCCTTGTATCAAGAACAAATAAATGTGTTTAATATGGAGCAACTAGCGTAGGTGTGAAGCATATTTAATCCATACTTGATCAAAATTGATCTCATTTGAAGGATATCAAATTTGTGCAAAAGATCAGGAAGAAAAGAAGGTTTTTTAGTGAATCTTGCACTCAAACCCTAAAAATAGTACTCATAGGTATTTCATATATTTTCTTGTAAAACCCTAGTGTTAGAAAGAGTTATCATGGAAACACCTGTGGTTATTGATATTTTGGAAAATCCAAGGCCAAAATTCAAGAAATATTCATACAAATATAATATGACTGACAAGGATGGAGCATTTATTATGTTCCTAATAATGTGTTACATTCTAAAGATGTCTATATTAATAGTCACTCATAGCTTAAGGAGTATAATCATATAAAGTTGTAATATTTTAGAATAAATCATCTCTTGGGTGATGATCTTTAGCTTAAGCTAAGGTATGCAAATGTAGAGGAAAAATGATTAGCCATATGGAAGGGTTTCCCTAACTTTTTCTATGAAGATGAATGGGTCAAAATCACTTTGAATCGTATCAATGAATATTTATTGTTCCTTGCTCAACCTTACTTAATCACGAAGGAGGCTATCAGAGTTTTGACTAGCTTGTGCTCCATCAAACCTATGCCAACACTGAAGACTATAAATAATGAGGAGGTTATGAAGATTACATGAGAAAAATTTGACAAAAGAACCCTAACTATGGATGACATCTCTGACCTATGGGTTTGGTATGCCACAATGGGAATTGCATACAAGTTTTATTACACAAAAAAGGAGGGTTATGCTACTACTACCACCATCTAAACTACTCATTAGAAGGTAAAATAAAGGATAATGATCTTTATGAGCTCTTGCAACAACATTTGTTGGAGAATTCACAAAGAAGCAATGATTTACACTATGGCACTTTGATTACTTTTCTAATGTTATATTTCATGAAGGAATTACCTAGTTTGAAGAATGAGGCATGGAGGAGGTATATTCCTATTATACATCAAATTAGGGACCACATGCATAGTTTTTTCAATACTAAACAATGTGACACAATATTTTTGGTGTAGTAGCACCTACACCTTAGAGATAAAATTAAGGCATGTAGGTGGTTAGGGTATAGTGTAGGTTTTATTTTCATGTTTTCACCATAAATAAGGTCTAATAAGACCACTTGAAATGTAATAAAAGTCTTGGGAGGTCACTTGAAGGGACAAATGTAAAAGTTGTTTATAAGTTGCAAAGTTTGACATTAAAAGTTGTCAACTTGCAAATTTGCAATGTAATAGGTTATTAGTGTTTAAAAAGTTGTTAAGGGAAGTTATGCACATTGGAAGGGTTGGTTGAAGTTGAAAAAAGTATAAGAACATCTTGCAAGCCTGAATGAAGGGTTAATGAATGCATATTTTTAGGAGTATAGGCTTTGTTCAATGCCAAATCTATGATTTTTCTACATTTTTCCAGAGCTTTTGGTTTAGTACAGACTCGTACAAGTGTTGTATGGTCTAAAAAATTTCATGTTTTCAAATTAAATGTTTTTACACATCCTTGTTTTTGTTTTGGAAGACTAATCTCTCATTTTGTAGAAGAAACTCCAAGAACACAGGGTCTTCCCTATTTCACAACTTTAAGGGTTTGAAGGTCACATTATAATGATTCTCACCAATCCACCCATTGTTTCTACATTGTAAGTCAGTGGATTTGTGTTTAATATGGTAGTGTACATGTTTCTATGCTTTGGAAGGTGAGGGTGGTAATTAAGTTGACAATAGAGTGATTCCCTAGGTTGGGTAGTGATGATTTTATCATGAAAATGAGAAACCTAAGTAGTGATTTTGAAAACCAATGAATTTAATGGCCTTGTGAGTGTTCATTATGTTTGTATAGGGGTATTAAGAGGTGTTTGGACCAATGGTTTAATTTGGGAAGCTTTGGAAGTGTGAATTCTAACAAAACCCTTTGGTTTTTACATGTTTAAGGATGGTTTCTTGGGGCAGCAGGCCAAATGCCTTGAAGTTGCAATCTAACCTGAAAATATAAAGTTTTGCATCATTATTCAAGACTGTTATGGGTGTTTTGGTGGATACATAGCACTTAAAAGATACTTTCTTTGTAAAAGTGAGCTAATCCACTAGCCTTTTCTGTGGTAGGTGTATTGGATCTCTGATTTGGTCCAAAGGGGTAGGTATTGGTTCTGATATATGTTATGTAATAGGGAAAAGGGTATCTTAATCCACAATTTTTTTGATAGGTGTTTTGGAAGGTTTTTGAGAAAAGTACCTAAAACTGGGTTTGCACTACTACTAGGTTGTAAGGGTGAAATTGGGAAATCCTACTTCTAATTGATCGGTATGTGCAAGATCATGATGGGTATGTGTAGGGTATGTGGCTAACAACTTTTTTCTGACCCAGAATTGATGAAATGAAAAGGGTTTTGAAAGGATATTTTTAGCTTTTCACGAATATAAATTATGCTTTACTTTGAATTTAATTAATAATTATTATTATTCATTTTCTATTTTAATTACAACTAAAGTCATGATTGATAGGCTGATTGAAAAACATCTATATCTTTCAAATATTACATTTTTGAATCCAAAACATGTGTCACATTCTATGCTTTTGCATACTATAGGATTAAAAAAAATAAATTGAATTTCATGAAGTCTTGACCAAGTTAAGTTGGTCAGACATACAATTTTTATATTTTTAAAAATTTGTAATAAAAAAATCATAATTAATTATTTACTTGGAAAAAATTACAAAAAATATGCATCACATCTAAACATGAGTCCTCTACTTATATCTAAAATCTTATAAAAATAATTATCATTTTATTGTGGTTAGGGTGGTCAAATAGACACCACCTACTTCTTATTTTCCCTAAATTTAGTTACTATTGCATTGAAATTTCAAATTTTCACCAAATAGATTTTATTTTTTAAAATAAACCTAGTATAGAAACTACATTCAATTTTCTACAGATTCTATTCTTACATATGTTTAAAATAATATAGATAACTTACTCAAATTTTTACGTCAAGTTGCCTAACTCTGATTTTTCTGAATTTTTTGCCACTAAAGGGCCTATTTTTATCATGATGATCCTGCACATACCCTGATTTCAAACTTTGAGAGTTATTTAGATTGGTCTACTAGATCCATTCAATCTTGTTAGATGCCTCTTGAAGGCAATTTGAAACTTTGAGTGAGTTTGGGCCTCCTAGGTCTACATCAGAGCGGTATCAGAGCAAGAGAGTAGGTCTCTTTTGAGAGAAGGTTGAAGTTTTGTGTGTAAGAAGAAGGTAATTGGAGGAATCAAAATGCCTCCTAAGGGGAATTTTGTTGCAAAATTAACAACCATGACAAAGAAATAGAAGCCCTGAAGCAGGAAATTTCTATGATGAAAGCTAAAGGTAGGGTTCTTTTGGATGAAAGTGATACTGAAGAAGAAGAGACTTCAAGTATAGAGGAAGAGATGGATGTTGGTGATGTGAGAATGGTCAAGCTTTTGAAGTCTGTGAAGAAGGATGGCCATGGAAAAATGGATGTGCCTATGTATGGAGGAAAACTTGACAGTGAAGAACTCTTGGATTGGATAAGGACTTTGGAGAACTACTTTGAGAGTGAAGAGATTGGTGAAGAGCACAAGTTGAAGAAGGAAAAAACAAAATTGAAAGGACATGTTTTTTTGTGGTGGAATATTACGCAAGAGGAAAGGGAGAGAAAAGGAAAGAGCAATATCACTTCTTGGGAGAGGATGAAGACCAAACTAAAAGGTAAATTACTTCTTTGTGACTATAATATTTAGTTACTTAGGAAGTTACAAAATATTAGACACAAGGATTTAGATATACAATCATATATTGAAGAATTTAATAGGCTAAGTATAAGGACTAAACATGAAGAAGATGAGGAAGAAATGGTTGCTAGGTACTATAATGGTTTGAGGTATAACATTCAAGATGCAATCAAATTTTTGGCACCAAAATCAATTGAACAACTGTGCTTTCAAATGGAAATGAGAATAGAAGAAAAACTCAAGAGGAGACAAGAGAATGTAGCAAGAGGAAGAGGCATCACTTCTAGGGGTAGAGGCACTACTTCAACATCAAGGTAGACCAAGGGAGACCTTGAAAATGTTGATAAGAACAAAGAACAAGCACCTGAAGCAAGAGGAGGATGGAGAGGTGAAAGGAAAAACTTCAAAAAAAGGAGATATTTCAATGAGTTTGTAGGTAGGTGTTGTAGACCTGCAATGAATTTGGACACCCATCCTTCAAGTTTCCTCAAAACTATAGTCCAACTTCAAGTGTTGATAGAAGGATTGAAAGAAGAACTCAACTAATCCAAGAAGAAGAATGTGAAAGTTCAAGTAGACTTGTAGATCTAGAGATGGGAGAAGCACTAATGATGAGAAGACCATTGTTGCAAGCACCTAAAGAGGAAGACATGAGCCAAAGAAGGAGTCTCTTTAGAACCTCATGCAAATAGAAAGGTAAACTGTGTTAAGTCCTTATTGATTTAGGTTCTCAAGACAATATGGTGTCTATGGAGATGGTAGACAACTTAAATCTAGAGAATATACCTCATGTAGCACCTTACAAAGTTTCTTGGGTGAATGATAGTCAAACTTTAGTGGTGAATGAACAAGCCTATGTGGATTTCTAGATTGGAGAGTACAAATATAGGGTCTTGTGTGATATATATTACAATGGATTGTTGTCATTTGCTATTGGGGAGACCATGGCAATTTGATAGAAGGTCCATTTATGATGGTTGGGAAACCACCTATACAATTACAAAGGATGATAAGAGTTTCAAACTAACTCCTTTATAGGATAGTGTAAGAGATAAAGGTAAAACCAAGGTTGTGATTTTTGGAAAAAAGAAGCCTTTAAGGCTTGTGGATAGTAGGGACAATGTGTTTGCAAGTTTGGGGTAGGTTAATGGTGATAAGATAATAGGAAATGAGCACAAGAATGATGGAGGGGTAGTAAGAAGTCTAGTGGTGCAAAAGGTGCAAGATGGATTCTCATGTAAGTTTGGTACAATCAAGGTAAGTGGTGAAATATTTGCATGACAGCATGGAAAATAGGGTAAAATGTTTGAGGGAAGGTTTGTGAAGCAAGATGGAATCATAATTGGGACCATTTCATGTCCTATAGGTGAGTTCAATGCTACAAAGAAAGTGGGATTTGCAAGTGTAGGGGTTGATAAGCCTAACAGTGCAAGGATGCATGATATTGACAATGTGAAAGGATTGAGGATAGTGAGAAGAGGGCAATGTGAACAAATGGACACAAGTCTGATGACAATGATGGGAGGACAAAGTATGCAAGGAATGGTAGTGAGATACAAGTGTATAAATGAAATAAAGAAGGTGACAAAAGAAAGTATGGTTAATGATTTTTGTTTGCAAGTCTAAAGACTAAGATGGCATCAAATTTTAACCTAGGTATAAGGATGGGGCAAACATCAAGCTTGAACATGAAGATGAAGACCAATTTCAATGTGAACATGGTTAAAAAGATAGAGCAAACTGAGAAATATCAATTTTTGAACTAGTTAAAGGAGGTTGTTGGTCAAAGGATGTCTGGATCAGCAATGAGGCATGGGATGTTCACCTCTACTCTTGTTACAAGAGTCTTTTCTCTATGGGGGTGTATGGTGCAAGACCACCTACACCTTAGAGATAAAATTGAAGGATGTAGCTGGTTAGGGTATAGTGTAGGTTTTATTTTCAATGTTTTCACCATGAATAAGGTCTAATAAGACCACTTCAAATGTAATAAAAGGCTTGGGAGGTCACTTGAACGGAAAAATGTAAAAGTTGTTTATAAGTTGCAAAGTTTGGCATTAAAAGTTGTCAACTTGCATATTTGCAATTATGTAATATGTTGTTAGTGTTTAAAAGGTTGTTAAGGGAAGTTATGCATGTTGGGGGGTTTGGTTGATGTTGAAAAAAGTATAAGAACATCTTGCAAGCTCGAATGAAGGGTTAATGAATGCATTTTTTAGGAGTATATGCTTTGTTTAATGCCAAATCTGTGATTGTTTTAGTTTTTTTTGAGTTTTTTGTCTGGTACAGACCTGTACAAGTGTAGTGTGGTCTAAAAACTTTCATGTTTTCAAATTAAATGTTTTTACACATCTTTTTCTTTTTGGAAGACTAATCTATCATTATGTAGAAGAAACTCCAAGAACATAGGGTCTGCCCTGTTTCACAGCCTTAAGGGTTTAAAGGTCACATTATAATGATTCTCACCAATCCACCCAATTTTTTTGCACTATAACTTGGTGGATTGGTGTGTAATATGGTAGTTTATATTTTTCTATGCTTTGGAAGGCGAGGGTGAAAGTTAAGTTGAGAATGGAGTGATGCCCTAGGTTGGGTAGTGTTGATTTTATCATGAAAATGAAAAACCTAAGTAGTGATTTTGAAAACCAATGAATTTAATGGCCTTTTGAGTGTTCATTATATTTTTGTAGGGGTATTAAGAGGTGTTTGTTCTAGTGGTTTAATTTAGGAAGCTTTGGAAGTGTTAATTCCAATAAAACCCTTGGTTTTTGTATGTTTAAGGAGGGTTTCTTGGGGCAGTAGGCCAAAGGCCTTGAAGTTGCAATCTAACCTAAAAATATAAAGTTTTTCATCATTAATCAAGACTATTTAGGGTTTTTGGGTGGATACCTAATGTTTAAAAGGTACTTTCTTTTTAAAAGTGGGCTAGTCCACTAGCCTTTTCTGTGGTAAGTGTATTGGATCTTTGATATGGTCCAAAGGAGTAGGTATTGGTTCTAATATATGTTATGTAATAGGGAAAATGGTATCTTACTCCACAATTTTTTTGATAGGTTTTTTGGAAGGTTTTTGAGAAAAGTCCCTAGAATTAGGTTTGCACTACTACTGGGTTATAAGGGTGAAAGTGGGAAATACTACTTTTGATTGATTCCAAAATTTGAGAGTTGTTTGGATTGGTCTAATAGATCCATTTAATCATTTTAGATGCCTCTTGAAGGGAATTTGACACTTTGAGTGAGTTTGGGCCTCCTAGGTCTGCATCAATTTTTGGGATTCTTTGAAACATTCAAAAATGAAATGCAAATGAGGGATAGGATACCCTCACAAGTTGTAGAGAGATGGAATATTGATATAATTTTTATGGTATATAAGGAAAATTACCACATGGAGGTAATTGAGCAAATAACTTCATGGATAACAAAGTTTCCTTGTGAGGTCTCTAGACCTGACAAGATTCCATATGCTAACATCATTCTCAGCAAACCTAGGGATCCCACTATTGAAAGGTCTAGAAAGTATGATGAGATAACCAACAAGATGATCAAGAAAAAATTATAGGAAAAGGTGGAGAAGATGAAGAAAAAGTTGGAAAATATGTGTGGAACTCTTGATGGTCCTGCAATTTGACCACAAGCTCCTACCACCACTCCTCAAACTCCACAAGGAACAATAAGGACAATTAGGTATACCTCTATCACTACTACTCCTAAATATTTGAAACCTGCCCAACCACCTCCTAAGAGAAAGAGGTTTGCTACTTTGATACCAATGAAAACTAATACTATAGAGAGGAAGAAACCAAGATCTAAGTAGTAGGAAAAAAGGGAAAATATTAATCTTGTGAATGTGGATGATGATGAAGAGGATTTAGAGGAAGTCCAATATTTTTTTAGAAGAAGAGATAAAATAATGTGGATGATGATGAGGTTCAAGAAAAGGAGGAGAAGAAGACAAAATATCCTTGTATATAAAAGAAAATAAAGGAGATTATTGACGAAAATACTATGAAGACTCCTCCAGTCAAATATGAACCTCTAGATTTTTGTGAAATCTTCAATGAAATTTTTAAATATAGCTTATTGAATAATAAAATGGAACTACATCTATATTTTCCTTTGGAGTACAAGAAGACAATTGAAAAAATAATCATTAAATATATGTTGAAGCAAAATAACCCCTATAGTGACATTGTAGACAAAGATCTAGATAGCCTAGTCGAGGCTTTACGAAAAGGAAGCGAAGATTTCATTAAGACAAATCAAGAGCTAAAACTGCAAGCAATTGATGAGGTTTGGATTCTTGTTTATTAGGAAGAGAAAGAGAAGTTAGTTTAGAGACAAGCTAAGGAGCTCCACACCAAGAGAAGAATGGATCTTTTGATGTGCATGGATGAAGATATAAAAAGGAACATTTTGAGTGAAATAGAAGATGCTATAACTAAAATCATTGTTGAAGTACAAAGTGAAGTTGATGTTGGGGTATGTGTAGGATCATGATGGGCCAAAAAGTGGCGATATGATGGGTATGTGTAGGGTATGTCGCTGACGACTTTTTTTATACCCAAAATTGATGAAACAAAAAGGGTTTTTAAAGGAAATTCCAGCTTTCCACCAAAATAAATTATGCATTACTTTGAATTTAATTAATATTTATTATTCATTTTCTATTTGAATACTACCAAATTCCTAATTAATGGGCTTGATTGAAAAACATCTATAGCTTTCAAACGATATCACATTTTTTGAATCCAACATATGTGTCACATTCTATGCTTCGCGTACTATAGGATTAAAAAAGAAAAAATTGAATTTCATGAATTTTTGAAGTTAAAGTGGTCAGACATACAAGTTTTCATATTTTTAAAAGTTGTTATAAAAATCATAATTAGTTATTTACATGGAAAAATTACAAAAATATGCATCACATCCGACATGAGTCAATAACTTATATCTAAAATCTTATAAAAAATATTATCATTTTATTGTGGTTAGGGTGGTCGACAGACCTACTCTTATATTTAATTTGAAATTTAAGTAATTCTCCATTGAAATTTCAACTTTTCATCAAATAGTTTTTTTAAATAAGCCTTTAGAAGTTTAGGAAACTATCCAATTTTATACAGATTCTATTCTTACATATTTTTGAAATAATATAGATAACTTATTCATTTTTTATGGAAAGTTTCCAACTCCCACTTTTTTTTGAATTTTTTTCCACTTAAGGGCCTAATTTTTCCATGATGATCCTACACATACCCATTGGTCATCTATAAATTACAAACTACATAATGAAAAGCTTGAGAAATAAAATAATTATTAAGAAGAATGTTCTCTTATTCTTCAAAATTCTTCTATAAAAAATCTTCATATTTCTTTAATGCGACCTAAACATCTATGTCGTTTATCCCCAATGTATAACTGGAGACATCAAGCACCCATGTGATGGAGTCCTCTATGCTAGCACACACTTTTCTATGTTTATCCAATATCACTTTTAAATCATCTAAAATCACTTGGAAATCCACTAACTTATCAATTGTCAAAGCTAATGAGAACTCTTCTGACTCACTAATTATCGTCAAGTATTTGGTATGGAATTTCCCCAATCTTGATGGTGAGATATGATCCTTTATCAATGCTTGTCTCAAGGGCTTCCTAAAAATCTTTGATCAATTAATTAATGACATATCTTCTATTTTGCATTGCTTCTCGATATTTAATGAACCTCTTTCTTGTGGGGATCACCTTACTTTCAACCAAAACTTCTATCTTGAAATCTCTTAACTTGGTCTATGACTCAAGATCCTTCTCTACTGACTGGAAATTCTGAGATAACACATCAAGAGTTTGATTCAATTTTGATTTGGCGTTATCCATATTGTTCATCAAATAAATGGAAGACTTCAACATTTGAGTTCCTTATCCAATTATCCTATCTATCCATGAACTAACAACCTTTCCTTGTGGTCCAATCCTTTCATCCTTTTGGATTGCAACATCATCCACACTTGTGGTAATAGGTTCAATGGACTCAAAATATTGAGCTATCTTTCAGATTATGGAAGTGAGTTGTTCGACCTTAATCTTTATTTGATCCTTGATAATTTTATCCCTATCATATTTCTCAACCAAAGAAGACATTACTACTTGCAAATCCTCCTTCAAACTTTCATGCGCTTGCTTTCCTAATTCAATCCTTGTAATGACATAGTCAGAACCTTCAAATTCTTCAGCAATTTTATCGGATGGAGGTTGCACTTGCTTGTCATATTTATTACCTGACTTTTCAATGAGTACCCTAGAAATTTTCTTGGCCTTCCTCATTCTTTTGGTCTTTGTTGGAAAATTTTGGTCAAAATAAAAGGTGTCAAGGGAGATAGCTTGCTTCTTCCTCTTATGTTTTTATGATGTCAACCAAGGAGAAAGAATGAAAGAACCCCCTTCAGTTCCTATTACTAGAGTTTGTGAGGATGGGGTTGGACCTATGATAGTGGTGGTCAGAATTGCTGGAGTTTGGGTCAAAACTACAATTGAGATCTCCACACTTGACACATTAGGTGCAAATATATTCATCAACTTATCAAAATTTGTTTGGGTGAATGTGTCAAGAATAGGTGAAGTCACATTAGAAAAAATTGGTAGTGAGTGTTGGTTATTTTTTATGAACCAAACTTAATCTTTCAATTTTCCTATGAACTTGCTAGAATTCAATTATTAGTAAAAGGAAGGATTGACCAACACATGGGAGATTTAATATGTAACCTTTTCTCCCCTGCACTTGGGCTCTCTAAAACCTAGGAGGGTAATCCCCAACAATGTGTTTATAAATATTGGTGTGTCTTGGTATTAAACACAAAGTAAACAAATGATTCTCCTTAAATTTTTAATAGACACAATACCCTAAAGGTTTGGTTGACATTCATGGAAGTTCCTAACTCAAACAAGATAAAATGTAATTCCTTAAATTTCATACAAACCCACAATAAGATTGATAAATAAGTTGATTTAAATTTGTGACCAACCATTGAATTGGTCACCACAATTGTAGCATAATTACTTTACTCAAACTAGTTCCATATTCTTTGAATGGAGCTAGACCCAATACCCACATAATTAGATAATAATTTTTAAACATTATAAAACCCAAAGCCTTGAAAACACTGCATTATGTATAGTATTCCCACTTATCATCTCCACCATTTACTTCTTACTAGAATCCTCATACATGGATTATTTCAAACCTACTATAATATTCAAGCATTTAAACCCATTCATTGAACTAATAAGCAAGAATAAAAAAATACATCTATTGGAAACCAATAGAGACAAATAAGATAACCATTGATTATATCATTCATAGTTTGTATAATTTGTACATAGGAGAGCGAACTATAGAGACTTTATACCATTCCATCACATATGTTATCACTTTCATTATCATAGAA
>VDFB02330025.1:0-13895 GCA_007258455.2 Sequoia sempervirens | reverse complement strand
TTTGTAGTTCATCTCATATTCCTTTATGGTCTAAGAATGAAATGTTATCATAGCTCCCTTTCCTTCATCATATTTTTGAGTTAAGACAACAATGATGCTTGTCTTGCTACTGAATACATACATTATAAAGTCTTTTGATAGGTCTAGATTTACCAGCATGGGAGCTAAAGAAATAGCATCCTTAACCTTCTCGAAGGATTCTCTAGCTTCTTTCATCCATTTGAATAATTGATCCTTTTTTAGCATCAAGGTGATTGGTCTAATTATTCTTGCAAAATCCAAAATGAATTTGTTCACAAAATTTACCTTCTCCAGAAAAGATTGGACTCCTTTCTTATTGACCGGTAGGGGAAGTTCTCTAATTTCCTTCACATGCTAAGGATCAATTGCAATTCCTTCTCTAGACACTACATGTCTCAATAATTTTCCTTGTAGTACTCTGAAAGCACATTTTTTCAAGTTCAAGGATACCTTGAACTCTTGGAATTTTTTTAAAACCATTTCTAGGTGATCAAAATGATCATCCTTGGACTTAGAGAATACAGTCAGATCATCCAAATAGATTAGGATAATCTTGTTAATCAATTCGTTGAAAGTGATATCCATTGCTCGTTGGAAAGTAGCTCCCACATTTGAGAGGCCGAAAGGAATTTTAGCATATGCAAACGTTCCCCACTTGGTGGTGAATGTCATTTTGTGTTGGTCCTCCTCTTTGACTTGGATTTGGTTGTAGGTGAAGAAGCCATCCAACAAGGAAAACATTTCAGATCCTGCCACTGTTAGCAAGATTGACTCCATGGAAGGCAACAAGTAGTGGTCCTTTAGGGATGCTCTATTTAGGTCCTAAAAGTCAACACATAAGCAGAAATCTTTGTTCTTTCTTCAGACTAGAACCAAGTTGGATACCCATGTGCTATGCTTGATCGAGAAGATGATCTGAGACTAAATTAGCTTTTTTAGCTCTAGCGCCATTAGTGCCTCAATCTTTGGACTCACTAGCCTCTACTTTTGGTGAATTGGTTTTGCACCTTTCGTCATCTCTATTGTATGTTGGATGATGTTGGGATCATATCCCTTGAGGTAATCATATGACTAGGCCACTACTCCCTTGTACTTCTCACAATAGTTTATGAGCTTTTCTTTATCATGATGTGGAACATCCTTCCTGACTTTGATCTTTCTTCCATCTCTAACCTGAAGGTCCGCATAGTCGCTTTTTTCTGCTACAAAATTTTTCTTATCATTCCTCGCATTGTCACAATTGAACAAGTTTTTGAGAGTGACCAGCCCCTTTGGAAGCTTGTTAGACTTCACTTTTTCATGATTTTTCTGTCGTAAGCTTCAACAATCTTTGGTTGGATTTGATCAACATACTTTCCTAACTATTGGATGAATGAGGCAATCTGTTCATCACTATCAAACACTTGCTAGCTCTAATCATTATCTGGAATTGTTAGTTGGAATATCACTCATACAAAGTGTTTGTTATGAATTAGGTTAGAGGTAGGCTCAAATTGAGATCCAATTGTTGCCAAACGATCCGCCTTTGTATTTTGTTCTTTAGGAACTGTCTAGATATTAAAGGCTTCAAAACCCTTGATCAGGTCCCAGACTCTATGTCTATAGGACCTCATGTGGAAATTATTTGCTATGGAAATCCCTCAGACTTGATTGACTACTAGTTTGAAATCTCTGAACACCATCAATTGCTTGATGCACATCCACTCCACAAGGCTTAGACCTTGCTCTAGGCCTTCATATTCAGCTTCGTTGTTTGAAAAAGTGAACTAGAAGCAAAAAGACTAGAGTGTCTTTTCATTGTGTGGGGATATCAAACATATCCCAACTCTTGTGCCAACCTTGCATCTTGCTCCATTGAAGTACAACGTCCATAGCTCTAAGGTTTTATCACCTTTGGATTCCTTCATGACCTTCAGAATCTCTTGGTCTTCATCATAGATGACATAGGTGCCTAACCCGGTAGCATGATAGTTTCTGAAAGGATCAACGTCTATGTATTCACTCAAGAGGACCTCTTCTTGATCGGTCTGATCTCCAGTCACTTTTCCATCTTCTAATAGCTCGATGCAATACATTTCCTCTTTAGTGAAAGAGGTATGGGTTGTCTCAAAGTTGATCATGGCTTCGTCGGCTACATATTCCAAATGTAGAGGTTCAAATATTATCTTCATTTTAGCTTTGTGCTTGGTCCTATGGATCAAGTGTGACTAGTCCAAAGAAAGATACCCTTCTATTTTTGAAGTGAATTCCAGGGATAGGTAGAGGCCGAACATGGGAAGAACATCTATGATCATAGTATCTTGCGAAATTGTGATGCTAGGGTAGGAGAACAAAGTGAAGGGGAGGTCTTTGATGACACCTATGGTTTCGACCTTGTTCCCATCAAGCCGCATAACCCCCCTTTTTAAAGGTTCATAGATAAGTCCTAATGCTTCAACTATCTTCTTGGGCATGACTATGGTGCTAGAGCTAGAGTCAATCATGGAATTATGTAGTAGTTTCTTCCCCACAATAAGAGTTAGGAGAAATGGTTTCAACTTCGGCTTATCTATAACCTCAGTAGAGGCTTCCTCTGTGTTATTTGTGAGAACTTTGGTAAGAGGTGATGGATCAATGACCTTTCCCTTAGGTGATTGCTATGTTGGCTCAATGATTGGATATTCCTTGAGAAACTTCTGCAGCAAGGTTTCCTACTCCAAAATAGCTAAGATATCCCAAAGGGACACATTAGTGGATTACTTTTTCAATTGTTCTACCACATTGAATGCTAGTGGATTTGAAGGCTTCTACTCCTTAGCTCTAGTTATAACAATTTCCCTTCACGGATGTATAACTGCGGAGGTACTAGGTGTCTGGTCAGAAGCACTTTTGGGCTGCAAACTGACTAGTTGTGGTGCGACTGGTTCACCCATGAATCTCCTCTTTGAGTGAGTGTTATAATCAGACTACACTTGTGGGGTTTACCATGTGGATGCATCATTGGAAAACACTACCTCTTCTTCTTCCATCCATGAGAAGAGCATGTGATCAAGAGCAATATACGTCTCTTGCTCCAAGGACATCCTTTCATTTGTGTGGTGAGTACCACATTTTCCATTTGTAGAGAGGCATATACATAACCTCCATGGTCCGACGTTGCACCTTGGCTATATTTTTCTACCACCTTTTATTGTGAATTACCATGCGAGAAGTTTTGAGGCATATCTGTGTCACCACAGGGGAAGCACTAGGGGTTAATGTCATTGACTAAATTATTTTTCCCTACTATCAACTCTCTACTCAACCTTAGGTTCACACTCTACAACAAAGAAGGCACTAGTACTATTTGATTAGTTGTTTGAGCATACAGATTTGTATGCGAGCCTCCTCATAACTGGTTTTGTTGGTAAGAAGATCTTCAGCCTTGATAATTTTGATAGGTTGGCTTCGAAGGCATAGACTGGTTCTACTTGATAGTTATTTCATTGGTGATGGTCTGCAACATTTTCTTGATGTCGCTCATCTCATCCTTTGAAGAGCTAGATGTAGAAGAAATATTCTATGGTGTTCCCAAATATGTGTACATAGACTGGGGAGGAGCAGGTGTACTAGTAGATGGCATCTCCTAGGCAAGAACTAATATTTCAAAAAATATAGGCATGATTGGCTAAAGTGGAAACTTCCTAGCGTCTATTAGATTGTTCTCCACCTTGATTGTCATGTTGTATGCATCTAGTAGCATGGTTCCGCCAAGAGACTGGATCATCATTGAGATGTCGACATTGATGGATTTCAAGTAGAACATGAACGCCAACTCAATTGATGGGTGGATAGTAGCCTAAGTTCTCTGCCAAGTTATATGGAACCAAGTGTTGAAGTCAGCCATTGCTTCATATGGTGCTCACTTTATGACTCACAGTTGATGATATTGTGAAGAAATTTCTTCATCATTCAAGAATCTTTCATAGAAAGGGCCTTGGAGTTGATCCCAAGTAGTGATAGTGTTAGCTTGCAGAGTGCGGTACCAATCTAGCGCTTTACCCCTGAAAGAGTCTGCGAGCAACCTTAGCATTATATTTTGGTCGGTAACTTCGTGCACCAAACATATGTCCACTACATCTTGAAGATGTTCAAATGGTGTTCTTGAGCTATCTCTTGTAAATTTAGGTATAGCTTTCAAAGTAGAGACTGAGATAGGAGCCCAAATGGTGGGTGCTACTAGTGTTACAAGGGGACTTTCGGCATCCCACGCCACATGATTTCTATTAGTGATTAGAAACATGGCTAGCAGATGGGACAAAATGTTCACTATATGGGTTCCATCTTGTACTGTTCCTAGTGCTGGTACTAAAAAACTAGGGTTATTCACTATTTGGGATCTAGTAACCAGTCGATGGCTCATACACCAAGTTTAGATTTAGGTATGTTTAAGTAGTCCCAACGAGCGTGCTAGAAAAAAGAAACTGTTGATGCCAAAAATTGACAAGGTAACATCCTTATGGGAAACTCAGTTAATGGGGGGACCAATTACATTAAACTGAGTGACCTCCAGGTTTTTAAAGAAGCTGGCTTCTTCTGTAATTGGGGTTTTGGAATGGGAAAAAGAAATATAAAAAAGTAAAGATCTAACTAATGTGATGTGCTAATATTTATATATAAGGCATGATAAATCTATCTTTTGGATGCAATTTAAGGGCCTGTTTAGCAATCTGCTATGTCCCAGAATAACAGAATTCAGAGAGGAGTCAAAGACATGGTATAAACTAGTAAACTTGTATTTAAATCATAGAAGTTCTTTAAATAAACAATTCAGGACAATAATGGAATAGTATAATGTTTTATCAAATGGCTTAAGAAAATAGAAAGGTCAAACAATGGCACAGTCAGAGAGTCTTATACAATAATCTAAAAGTAATACAAAATTCCTAGTTTCTTTCCCCTAATTTTTATGTATCTTCTAAACTCATTTTCAAAAATAAAAAGTAGTATATATAGATAAAAATCCCACCGCCTAGGGGGAAATAACAAAAAATATTTTGTATTACGAGCAATGATGCTTTTAGTAATGATTTCCCTTGGCCATTGCAACAAAAAATATTCAATCCATGAACGTGGTTGCACTCAAGCCAGATGCATCCCCTATGAATGATTGTAGTGGTCCCAAAAAAACCTTGTGTAGACATGTGTCATTCACCCACAAAGGCAGTTGGAACATCTGGCAATCTATAAGGGCACACTACTCACTCTCTCCTTCCCTTTGATAGAATCCCCACATAGGAGACACATGGTGGCAAGTTAGAGGCTGTGGTGGATTTCTCCCTCCTTGCGATGAAAAAATGCATGGTGAAGAAACTTGGAGGCATCCTTCACTACTAGCACTGACTTTGGGGTCCACCAAAGGGCTATGTGCAAGATCATCATGGAAAAAACAGGCCCTTACGTGGCGAAAAATTCTAAAATTTCAGAGTTAGGAAACTTGAGGTAAAAATTTGAATAATTTATCTATATTATTTCAAAAATATATGTAAGAATATAATTTATAGCAAATTGAATGCAATTTCTAAACTACTAGGTTTTTTTTTTTAAATCTATTTGGTGGAATTTTGAAATTTCAATGCTTAGTAGCACTTAAATTTCAAGGAAAAATAAAGGAAGGCTAGAGTGTTTTCTGACCACCTAACCACAATGAATGATATGCTTTTTATAAGATTTTTATTTATAGGTAGAGGACTAGGTGCCTAATGTGGTGCATATTTTTTATAATTTTTTTTCAAGTAAATAATTAATTCTGAAGATTTTTATTACAACTTTTAAAAAATATTAAAACTAGGTAATGTCACGACCACTTTTGAACTTGGTCAAACTTCATGAAATTCATTCTTTTTAATCCTATATTATTGGAGCATAGATGGCCAGTGCAAGTTTTGGATTCAAAAAATGTGATATTGTTTGAAAGATATAGATGTTTTCAATCGGCTATCAATCGGGACTTTAGTGTGATTCAAATGGGTATGCAAAGGGATCATGATGGGTCAAAAAGTGGCAATATGATGGGTATGTGGTGATGGCTATTTTTTACCCAAATGAAAATTAAATTAAAGGGTTTTAAAGGAGATTCTCAACTTTCCACCAATATAAATTGTGGCACTTTACTTTGAATTTAATAAGTAATTTTTTTTATTTTTTTGTAACCAAGGAGGTGTCCCATGATTAACTTTAGCCAGTGACATTAAGTGAGTGAAATGAGACTAATCCTAAGAGGGGTATGTGATCGGCCGATACATACCACAGAGCAGGCTGAGTCGAGACCAGAGACCATGAGGAAAGACCATCCCACAACCTCAAACCAACCACGCTACTGATGTAGTGAGATTTAATAAGTAATTATTATTCATTTTCTATTCAAGTGTACCAAAGTCGATTAGTAGGCTAATTGAAAAACATCTATAGCTTTCAAATGGTATCACATTTTGAATCAAAACAGCCATCACATTCCCTATGATTTGCATACTATGGGATTAAAGAAAAGTTAAATTTTCACAAAGTTTTGACCAAGTTAAGGTGGTTAGACATAAGAGTTTTTATATTTTTTTAAAAGTTGTCATAAAAAATTCATAATTAATTATTTACTTGGAAAAAAATTATAAATAAATATGCATCACATCAGGGCATGAGTTCTTTATTTATATATAAAATATTATAAAAAAATATTATCATTTTATTGTGGTTAGGGTGGTCAGACAGACACCTACTTATTTTTTCCACTGAAATTTAAGAAATATCAATTTGCATTCGAGAATTTCAAATTTTCATAAATTGATTTTTTTTTTTTTTAAGAAACAAACCTAGTAGTTTAGAAACTACATTCAATTTTCTATTGATTCTACTCTTAAATATTTTTGAAATAATATAGATAACTTATTCAAATTTTTACGTGAAGTTGCCTAACTCTTATTTTTCTAAATTTTTTGCCACTTAAGGGCTTATTTTTTCCATGATGTTCCTACACATACCCAAATAGAAAATGAATAATAATTATTTATTAAATTCAAAATAAATCATAATTTATATTGGTGGAAATCTGAGAATCTCCTTTAAAACCCCTTTTCATTTCATCAATTTTGGGTAAAAATAAAGTCATCAACCACATACCCTACACATACCCATCATATCGCCACTTTTTGGCCCATCATGATCTTGCACATACCCAAAGGTGTACATGGATGGATGCAACGTGGCACATGGAAGGGGATTGATTGAAAAGTGAAGGGAAGCAACATTGAAGTGCCTGTGGTCTTGACACGTGGAAGCATGGCAGGAGTCATTAAAAGAGTGAAGGAAGGAATTTCTATGAAGAGCGCCTAGTAGGAATGTCGTGGCAGTAGATGAAGTTCTTCAAAAAGGGGTCCAATTTTGTTCAAATAGATGGGGTGCAAGCCAATACTTAGAAAAAATAAAAACCACCTAGAGGGAGCTTGAGGAAATTTTATGTTCACAAAATCAACCTATTGAATATGAGAAAATTGGTATCTTTTTTCAGCTTTGCAAAAATTTTGGGCACCTCAGTGACTTATAAAACTAACCCACCTAAAAGGAGTGTTGAGACCCCAAATCAATAAACGTGGAATGTAGTAAAGGATCTCCCAGCTTTATAAAAGGAGTTGGATGCCTCTCTTTCTAACTAGTCTATTATTAGTGTTCTAAACCCTGCAATAGCTAGCCTTCCTAAGGCTGATAAAGAACCATTAAATATTAGGTCTCGATAAAGTCTCCCTCCCCTATTATTGGCTTTAAGTCATTGGACCCCTACTATAAGGGGGAAAACCCTCTTTCTATTGATGATGAAAAGACCCCCACCCTTATTGTTACTATCAAGTCATCAGACCCCTATCCTATGGGAGACAACCCTCATTTGGCTGAAAATCTCAAGGTTATTGCCCATCCTTATAACTTAGGATTCTTTGATGAAGGGGAAATTGAAATTGAATTGAAAACTCTCTTAAATTAAATTTTTTGAGGTACCTAAATAAGTTTGGTTCCATTCCCATAGGTTTCCATGACTCCCTGGCTTTGTTGGGCTTTGGTGACAAATTCCTCCCCTCTCCTTGCAAATCCTTTGTTGAGGACTTGGAAAAGAATTAGACATAAGTTTACTGGCAAAGGATATTTTTTATTATATTTTATGTTTTATGATGTTTTAGGAGATAAGCATTTCAGATACTAGAAGAGAAAACTTTAGAGGTCTCAAGAGCACGTTTACTGGCTCTTAGCCAAGGATGAAAACATGGCACATGAACATCCTCACAACGTTATAGTTTTGTATGGTCTAAGAACAAAACAAGCTCATCAAAACATAGAGAGTCTTCTAACCATCCAAAAACTAGAATCTAAGAGTTTTTCCAAACTAACAGAATGCTTAAAATGATAGAAATAATAGGAAGGAAACTAACATGCATAAATTAAACTAAATGAAATCAAATAATGAGATAGAAAATAGAATAACAAACTCATAAGAAGTCCAACACTATGCAACCTCCTCCAACACTCCAAATGAACAAACTGCACACATGGAGTCAATGGAAAATATTGGGGCTGGGTATGTGTAGGATCATCATGGAAAAAATAGGCCCTTAAGTGGCAAAAAATTCAGAAAAATGTGGCTTGACTTGATGTAAAATTTGAATAGGTTATCTATATTATTTCAAAAATATGTAAGAATAGAATATGTAGAAAATTGGATAGTTCTAAACTACTAGGTTTTATTTTTTTTTAATTCATTTGGTGAAAATTTAAATTTTATAGTACAGTACTTAAATTTCAAGGAAAAATAAGAAATAGGTGTTTGTCTAACTATTCCAACAATAAATGATAATATTTTTTATAAGATTTTAGATAGAAGTAGAGGACTCATGTTTGATGTGATGCATATTTTTTGTAATTTGTTTCAGTAAATTAATTATGAATTTTTATTCAACTTTAAAAAATATAAAGGCTATATGTCTAACTACTTTTGAAAAAAAACCTGAAATTCATTTTTAATCCTATTGTGATGTGGAGATGCACACACATGCCACATTCAAAAATTGATACCGTTTGAAGCTATAGATGTTCTTAGCCTATCAATCAAGACTTTAGTTGTAATTCAAATAGAAAATGAATAATAATTATTTATTAAATTCAAAGTAAAGCATAATTTATATTGGTGGAAAGTTGAGAATATCCTTTAAAAACTCTTTTCATTTCATCAATTTTGGGTAAAAAACAAAATTGTCAGCTACATACCCTACACATAACCATCATATCGCCACTTTTTGGCCCATCATGATCTTGCACATACCCAGCTATCTTAGGGTTTTCCTTAGACAAACCCCCATTTCTTTGTTTCCACCTCCATGAAAAACTAAGAATATGAATAAAGAAGAAAATAGACAATAAACATATAGATAGATAACATGAAAAAGATAAACACGATAGAGTAACAATATGCTACTAAAAAAAATATGATAATGCAAGAAAGAGAGTGTGATTACCCTCCTTTTAGCAAGCTTATAATGTTGACCATGAGTATAACACTCTAGATGAGTTGAGAGAGACAAGACATTGATGTAGAATCCAAAATGTGTAATAAAGATTGAGAAAAATGGTGTAGAGATGGTGTAGAATGAGAAAATGGGCTTGAAAATGAAATATTGCAAAAATGAGTTGAGATAATGGAAAAATGGGTGAAGGGGTGAAATAATCGTGCATGCAAGAAGGTATTTTCGAGTGCATTTGGAACTATAGAGGCATTACACTTCACAAGTAGGTAGAAGTGTAACATCCCAACGACCATAGAATTAGAAATTTTTTCGATGCGGTGTGGAAATGTATATGTGTTGCACTAGTGTCCTAGATAAAAAATTACTTGAATACTAAAAACAAAGGGGTTTAAGGACAAAATTAAATGTAGGGGAAAGGGAGAATTACATTTTCATCTTTATTAAGCTAAATAGAGGTTATGTAGTGTAAAATTTCCCGAGGTGCAATTTTCTGATACTAAAGGAAGAAGGAGATAAAGAAAATGAGACCTTAGTTAAAGAAAAGGACTTAGAAATGGAATGGATTAGGCTTTCAAAAAGAGAGGAATTTTTTAAGAAATAGAAATCAAGAGTTCACTACGTAAGAGAGGGTACAAAAATACTAAAAATTTTCACCAATCTACTTTGAGACATAAAAGAATAAATAGGATTAAGTTTCTAATTTGGTAATCTATGACACTATTATAATTGAGGATATGGATATAGCAGGGGTGTGTACATGATCATGATGGGCCAAAAAGTGGCAATATGTAACTAATATGATGGCCCATGTGGCTGATGACTTTTTTTACCCAAAATTGATGAAACGGAAAGGGTTTTTAAAGGCGATTCTCATCTTTCCACCAATATAAATTATGCTTTACTTTGAATTTAATAAATAATTATTATTCATTTTCTATTTGAATTACGACTAAAGTCCTGATTGATAGGCTGACTGAAAAAATCTATAGCTTTCAAACAGTATCACAATTTTTGAATCTGAAGCATGTGTCACATTCTATGCTTCACATATTATAATATTTTTTTTTAAAAAAAAATTATGAATTTTTGACCAAGTTAAGGTGGTCAGACATACGATTTTTTATATTTTTTAAATTTTGTAATAAAAAATTCATAATTAATTATTTACTTGGAAAAAAATTACAAAAAAATATGCATCACATTGGGACATGAGTCATCTACTTATATCTAAAATCTTATAAAAAATATTATCATTTTATTGTGGTTAGGGTGGTCAGACAGACACCTACTTATTTTTTTCCTAATATTTAAGTACTACTGCATTGAAATTTCAAATTTTCACTAAATAGATTTATTTATTTTTTAAAATAAACCTAGTAGTTTAGAAACTACATTAAATTTGATACAGATTATATTCTTACATATTTTTGAAATAATATAGATAACTTATTCAAATTTTTACATCAAGTTTCCTAACTCTAATTTTTCTGAATTTTTTTGCCACTTAAGGGCTTGTTTTTTCCATGATGGTCTTGCACATACCTGAAAATATTGCTATTTTTTTCTTTAAAGACTCCTTGGTAGGCTTTAATCTGGATGTTTCAAATTTAAAATATCTCACTGATATTATTCCTCATGAAATCAATGATCAGGATCTTAAGAATTTGGTGAAGTTTTTGTCAAATCAAGAACTCAAAGATGTTTTTTTATTTGGTTCTTACAAGGGCCCAAGCCTTGATGATTTTCCCCTGCATTTTTAAAATATTTTTTGGAGATAACTTTTGTTGAGGTCCTTACTATTTCCAAGGAATTCTTCAGATCAGACAAGTTGTTAAAGCTATTGAACTATACATACATTTTTTTTGGTTCCTAAAATACGAATTATGTCACTATGATGGATTATAGACCCATTAGTCTATGTAACACATTCTATAAAATATTTTCTAAACTAATCATCAATAGATTGCAAGGGTTTCTACATAAAATGTTCTCTCTCAATAAAAAAGATTTATTCCAGGAAGGAAATTTTTTGACTCTAATAATTGAGTAATTCATGAGTACATATATTCAATGGAATAAAGTAAGAAACCCATTATGGAACTCAAATTAGACATCTTTGAATCCTTTGACAAAGCATCTTTCCAATTCTTGATGGTTGTCATACATAAATATGAGTTTAAATGAAAGTTTCTGAATACGATTAAATCTTGTGTCACTTCCCCAAGTTTCTTTGTTTTGTTCAATGGAGTTCCTTACATATCCTTCTCTAGTGGGTGTGGCCTTTGGCAAGGAGACCCTCTCTCCCCATATTTATTATGGTGGCTAAGTTTCTTGGAAGGAATATCTATAAACTACTAGATAGAAAGATTTTTAAAGGCATTAAAGTTGCTTCCACTCTTCTGCAGGTACTTCCCACCAACAATTTGTTGATGACAATTTTTTTTGGTGTGGCCTTGATGGTGGAAGCTTCTTATTGGAAAAAAAATTTGATGCATATGCTCAAGCCTTAAGTCAACATATTAATTTCATAAAGAGTAAGCTTTAGTTTTTCATTACTGACCAACTAATTAAAGAAAGAGTCACTAGGATTCTAGGATGTCAATTTTCTCCCCTCCCAACTTCTTATCTTGGACTTCCTTTAACTACCAAGAAGCCTTTAAATTCTTACTAGAATGGCATCATAAAAATAATTCAAAAGAAAATTGTTGGCCAGAAGGTTAATTTTCTTAGCCATGTGAGGAATCTTTAACTTCTTAAAGCCTCCCTTCAAAATATTTGTATTTATTTCATTTCCTTATTCAAGGTTCTTTCCTGTATAGCCTAAAAAATTAAACAAATTTAGAGGAAATTCTTGTGGATAGTAATGGAGGAGAATTTTAGAATTTCCTTGGTCATCTCAAAGAAATTTTGCATGCCAAAAAATGTTGAGGGTCTAGATATTAGGAGATTGAAAATTTTCAATAAATCACTTCTTTCCAAAATTGGATGGTTCCTTTTGACTTAGGAGAAAGACTTGGTTTGAAAGTGAAATTCCTTACTAATAAGAATCAAAATAAATTTATGGGTTATGATTTACGATGTGGCTTAGTTATCTAGAATAACCTCATAAAAATAAGAGGTATTTTTAAGCAGGGGACTAGAAAAAGAGTGGGCAATTTCCTAAATACAGGGTTTTGGGAAGATATTTGGTTTAAGAGCCCAACACTTTCCTCCTTAAATCATTTTAACTAAATTAAAACTAAGATAATATGGTCTTATGGTGTCTCTCTGAATAACTATATTGATTGGTGTGGTGCTACCCTAAAATGGAAGAATTTTTATGATCAGGTCACTATGGGTAGATCCCTAAGGGGAGGCAGACAACTAAAATGATGAATAAATTATGAAGGATTTAAGAAACTAAATCAAGGACTATACTTTCTTCTCCTAGAATAAAATGGACACTTGTATTTGGAGAAAAAATCCTTTTGGAATATTTTCTACTAAAATTTCTTACTATTTGGGGTAAACCCATAAAACTAGTTTACAATTTTGTTGAGGAAGGAAAATCGCAGAAACATTCCCACAATCAAAAAATTTTGTTTTAAAGGGTTCGCACAAACTAGGGGGTTGGCATGAACCCAAAAAATGGTTCGCTTGAACACCTAGTTCGAGCGAACCACCTTTTCCATGTCAAGTTTGCTCGAACCATATTATGACACATTTTTTTTTAAGAAAACAAAGGTAAAATTCAAAAAAAAGGGGGGATTCGAGTGAACCCCCTTTTGAGTGAACCCCCCTTCATTCAAAATGGTCAAGGGGGGTTCGCTCAAACCCCCCTTTTTCCCCCTTCTCCCCCTCTTCTACTAAGTGTCTACAAAAATTTTCCTTCGGGTTGAGGATGAAAATGGAGGAGACTTCACAAACCCAACTAAATGATGGTAGTTCTTAAAATGAGCTATCCATTGAATATTATTTTAATATGTTATAGTTTTACTACGTATATTTTTAGTTTGATTAAACATAGGTTTTTCACCAAAAATTAAGCTCTCTTTTCTGCACATGTGGAAAAATAGTAGATTATAAAAAAAAAATGAAATATATCAGTGCATTAGCTATTGATGTCCCTAATCCAACAAGAAAAAAAAAATTGATACATACAAAAAAAGTTATGTTTTAGCTAGTAACTCATGTCTAAATTGTAACTAGTTTGACTTTGAAACTTAATTAATAAAAAGATATTGAATGAAATGCTATGAAACCAATTCCATGCACTAGATATCATAGTTACGAATCTAAATTTGAAAAAAATAGAATTTTATCCTTCATAGCAAAAAGGTTATGTGTTAGCCAGTAGTGTCACTCTTTAAAAATGGT
>VDFB02330022.1:0-17118 GCA_007258455.2 Sequoia sempervirens | reverse complement strand
CTCATTGAATCAGGGAGAGGCTTCGTCTCTGTCAACTTTGCAAAGTCAACCAAGTCTTGATGGCCAACTTCAGTATCCTTTATTTCTTCAACTTTTGAAAGCACCATAGTTGGCGGATAGACGCCTTGATATTTGTACTTCATCTTGCTTTTTGCTTTCGAAGAAGAAGGAGGCTTCATAGCAGTCATCAAAAGAAACTAGAACACTGAGCACTCTTGACTTGACGATCTCTGAGAGTAGACTGCAATCCGTCTAGCCAGAACAAACACCAATTGTTAGGGAACATAGGAAAGCGTGAAATGAGCACGAGGGTGGAAAAGCATGGAGCGGATGGCGAGGCACGCAAAACGATGCATGAATGCGGAAAAACGAGGCTCAGGAATGCACTGGTCAAAAATGAAGTTCGTTTGGAAAAGATTGGAAAAAGTCAGAAAAAAGTGTAAGGGCGCTAAAATTCAGCGCCCTTACATTCTGAGAAAATTGCTTTTAGTGTAAGGGCGCTAAATTTTAGCGCCCTTACACTTTCCAGTGTTAGGCAGTTTTGAGGTATCTTCAAAATGTCATAGCGCGGAAATTTAGCGCTTTTGCAATTCTGGCAATTCTTGAAGATGTAAATGCAGGAAGGAATGGCGAAGGCACTTTGACAGATGCAATGTTTGTAGAATGAAAGCTTTCAAAATCATCTCCATACTATCACATTCGCATTCAAAGGTGTTAGGAATTCTTTTTCACAATGGCGAATCTTTTCAAGTTTTACCAAAACGAATGAAGAACTTCTGAGATAGATATCTCAACACAATCACATCGGGTAGATAGAAGTTCCCAAGGGAAATTGCATACAGAGGAGAAAGGTAGAAAGAAACATGTATGGAGAATAAGAATGGGACGCGTAGGGAAACAAAGAAACGCGAATGCAGAACAATACGCGTTTGGAGAAAACAAAGAAAGGAATGTGTAGGGTTAGCAAAGGCTCACCAATGTTCTTGCAATGAAAGCAAACAATGAAAGGCAAACGCGAAGGAAAAGAAGGACGCATCCAAAACAATGAAGGAGGATCCCATTGCGTAAAGAGAAGAAAAACGCGAATGGAGAACAACAAAAACGAGTGTAATGAAAAACGTGAAAGTAAGAAACAAAAACGCGTATGCTAATAATGAACATATACAAATGAAAAGACAAAGCTAAATGGAAAACCTTACCAGGGCAAAACGCGAATCTTGCTGAAGAAGCGAATGGCGAAAATCCTCAAAACGCGAATTTGCAGTTGAAGAGCAAACGCACAGCAAGAGGAGAGGAAAAAATGAAATAAAATAAAAACAACCAAAGTGGCGAATTCATCCACTTAGATGAAAATGAAAATTGAAAACCTAACTCAAGTCGTGCAATAAATTTAGGCACGAAAAGTGGCACGATTGACGAAAAACGAGAAAACATGAAGAAACGTGCCAGAAGCTCAAAAAACGTTTAAGTGTCGAGGAAAAATGTAATGGCGCTAAATTTTAGCCCCTTGCATTTTTTGGAATTTCACTGCATGCAGGGGCGCTAAATTTTAGCGCCCTTACATTTCCATACTTAGTCAAATTTTTGAATTTCTGTGAGCTAGATTTTTTCGCAGTAACAAGCATTCTGGTAAAGTACAAATAAACGAACGCGAAAGATCTCGTTCGAAGGTCTTTGCGAGGCAACAAGGGGGAATGCTCAAATTACTATTCAAGACTTGGGAACGATTTCGAGGTGGTTGAAAATCACTCCGCTATGCGTACTTGAACTTCAATCCTAGGAAACGGACAGTTTTCAGGGGGGTTATCCGTGGAACGAAGCGCGCTAGATTCCATGATAACACTCTCGATATCCTGTAATATGTCGTGAAGCACCACTATCAATCAACCAAGTGTCACTGTCGGTTGGAACATTGCTTGAAAGAGCGGAGATGAATAGAAATCCCTTTGAGTCGTCTCTAGATTCCTTTTGAGGTGACACATCATCAACATTTGCAGTAGAAGCATGCTGCTTTGGTTTTGATATGCAATCTCGAGGATAGTGACCATACTTCTCACACCTGAAACATTGAATGTGAGAGAGATCCTTCTTCTTCTTCGATTCTGCAACAAAATCTGATTTTTTGTCTCTATTCCTCTTGAAATTGCCTATGATCTTATTCCTAAGATCCCCAAACGCTAAGTCCATGGCTCTTTGAAAAGTAGCACCAGCGTTGATAAGGCCGAAAGGCATCCTTTCATAAGCAAACATCCCCCGCGGTGTGCTGAAAGTTGTCTTAATCTGATCCCCTTCAGCCACTGCAATCTGATTGTAACCTGAAAAACCATCAAGAAGTGATAGCATCTTCGATCCGGTGACTGTCTGTAAAGTATGCTCCATGATAGGTAAGGGATAATTGGCCTTCAAGGACGATTGATTTAAGTTCCTGAAATCAACGCAAATTCTGATTTCACCATTCTTCTTGCGCACAGGAAAAATGTTTGACACCCAAGTGGAGTGATGAATAGGAAATATTATCCTTGAGTCCACCATCTTTTGAATTTCCGCGTAGATAGTGCTTTGAATTTGCGGATTGTAATGTCTTTGTTTCTGCCTAAAAGGCTTAACATCAGACTTCAACGGAATTGTATGAGACAATTCTATGGGTGTGAAGACTTTCAAATCTTCATATGACCAGGAAAAAACATCCTTATACTGCTTGAACAAGGCGATAAACCTCTCAATCTCTTCTGGAGTACAACACTTGCCTAAATTCACAAACCGAGGCTTGTCTTCAGTACCTATGTTGACTTGATTGTATTCTAATGAAATATTAACACCTGACCTCTTATGATCTCTGATGTAACGGTCATGCCGGTCAAAAATATCCTCTAAAGATACAAAACCCTTAGGAATCTAATTTCCTTTCAATTGTATGATTCCAGATTCTATAGCTTCAGAGTCTTCAACAATTGACTCTCTGAAAGGAGAACTTCCTTCAAAGAATAATTCTTTGTAGTTATCTCCCATGACGAGAAATTCTTCAATATCCTCATCATCATTGAAGACTTGCCAGTTGTCTGAGTTATCAGGAACAATTGGTCTGTAGATTAGCTCAATAGCAAATGAATTCTAACGAAAGTCAGAGTTTGGCATGAAAAGAGCGGCTGAAACTGCTAGAGCATCAGCTTTGCTATTGTTTGTTCTTGGAATATATTTGATGTTAAATGCATCAAACCAATTGATTGCATTCCACACCCTCTGCCTGTAGTTTTGAAGGCGATTATTTCTTACATGAAACTGCTCTCTGACCTGTTTAATAATCAACTCTGCATCTCCTTCAACTCGAAGCAGCTTGATCCCCATATCCTTCGCGTTCTTGAGACCTAATAAAAGCACCTCGTATTCAGCAGTATTATTGGTGCATTCAAATTGCAACCTATATGCGAAAGGGTATAGACGACCTTTGGGAGAGATAATCACTACTCCCGCTCCTGAGCCTGATGTTGAGCAACTGTCGTCAAACTGCATTGTCCACATTTTAGATTCTTCATTTGACAATTATGTGGAAAGTGCAAAATTTTGACAATCTTCAGTCACTTCTAACACCATGGCGTATGTGCCTGGACCTGTGTCTTGATACAACACTTGAGCATGTGGATCCTAGGACTTAACCACCGTAAACTTAGACTTCATTTTAGGCTCTAGCTTAAATGTGCCTTTCTTTAATGGAATTGTCGCGAACAACCAATCCATCTGAATTTCTTCTCCAAGATCTTTACAAAAACTTCTGCTAAGTAGCATCCCGTAGCTGGTAGGAATATCAACCACCAAGATGGTCATCATAATTTTCTTCTCAGGACATGATGCTAGCCTTACTTGTGCATCTTTGAGTTGACCCACTAACAGCACCGGCTTGGACTCAAGTGAGTAACACTTTTCTTGAGTAGGGGTGCACGATAGTCCCAACATATTCATAATTTGTAGAGGCATAACGTTGTCGGAAGCTCCACTATCAATTATACAATTGCTCAGCTTAAAACCCCCTATATATAAAGATATATAGAATGGTTTTGGCTTCTCTTTTGCAGGCAAGGAGGACTGTACTAATGTTGGCTGGACAGGAGCCTTCTTTTTCAAAACTTTCAAGATTCTATCCAACTGTTCTGGATGATCCTGTAGATACTCTAGTTGAGAGATTTGTACCTTGGTCTTCATCATAGAAGACACGATGTTGAAACTTGCTGAAGATGAATCTAAAGCAGCCAACAAGATGTTTTCTTGTGAAATCTTAGGATTGGAAGTAGAAGCTACTTCCTTACCTTTTGCATTTGAATTCCGCTTCTCTTCTTCCTCCTTTTGTGCTTTGAAATGTTGCGCACGTGTGAACACAGGTGAGGTAATATTCTCATGATTAACCGCGAGAGAAAATTGGCAGTATTCTTCTTCTTGTTCTTCATTTACGGGTTCTCGATCAAAATACCCTGTTGCGGAGTCGCCATCAAACTCGTCTGTCTGTGAAGAGACGACATTTGAACTGGAAGGTACGAAACCTGAACTAGGAGCAGAATCGGCAAATCCCATGAGCTGATTCATTCTTTGGTTCTCCGAACAAGTAGCACCGGTGTGTTCAACAGAATCATGGAAAGTGCAAAATACTGTGGCCTTCTCAGCTTCATTGTTTTGTCTCGGTTCTCCTTGCGAAAACTTCGACTTGTAGTTATTGTACAGCTAGAAGTTGTTTCTTCTCGGCTGATACTGTTGTTGAGGTTGAAATGTCGGTGGTATGGGGAAGGCTGGTTGCCCTTGAGGAGGTGACTATCTCTTCAGTATGGTCACCTCGTTTGCTACCTTTTGTAGCAACGGATCAGCCGATGCTTGCACGAGCAGCCTGATCGAATCATCTTTCATCTTGCCCGTCGTAATCATATTGTCTTCAAGCATGATTGCTTCTTCCTGAAGGAGTTGTAAACTATCTTCTTCACTTATCTTCAAGAAGAAGGCAATTTCTGACGGCAGTGCGTTGATGAAAGAACTCATCAGAATTTCGTCAGATGGATTTAAAGTGTGAGAAAGACATGTAACAAGGCGGTTAAACCTTGCCACAAATTCTCTCATCGGTTCATGCTTTTCCATCTTCGAATTCGAGAGTTGTGCAAAAAGTCTATGACTGTCCTCGGCAAGTTTGAATCTTGCCAAGAACCTCTCACTCATGAGTGCCCAACTGGTGATGATGCCTAGCTCAAGATTGTTGAACCAGCCTGCTGCATTGTTCTCAAGAGTCTCCACAAAGAGACGTACTGCGATGTCCTCATGTGCAACATGCAAAATGGAACAAGCTGCCATGAATTCTAATAAATGTTCATCAGGATGTCTGGAACCATCGCCATGAAATCTCGAGAAAAACTTGCGTGAACCCTTGGGTAGTTCATGGTGTCCTTGTAAAGCCAACGGTCCAATATTGTCCCCCCAAGGCAAGAGGGCTGAACATCTTGCGTTTCTTCCATTATGACCGTTGTGGTTATTGTTGTTGTTGTTGTTATTACGATCACCCATTTCTTCAGCTGGAATGGAAATCTCTTCTTCAAAAATTTATGATTCAGTAAACTAATCAGGAGCCTCTTGAAAGACAGGACCTGGTTGGATAAGAGGATTAATCCTCCTCCTTCTAGTATAAACTCGGTACGCCAGGATGCTTAATTCCACGCGGGAGGTGGCAAGACTGGTCTACCTACTGCAAGATCTGCTTTCTCTTCTTCTTTATCCAGAGTGGTAGCCACATTTCTCCACTAAGTGGTAGATGTAAGATTTTCAAAAATAAAAGTCCGCAAGCTACTAATGATATCTGACTGCTCTGCTTCGATGAAAACTAGATTTGGCTATATAACAAACGAAATTAGTGTTGGTTGTTGTAGTGGAGCAGTAGAACGCCAGATAGTCAAAACCGTGCAAAGCCTAAGCTTTGGAAAGTTTTCTTGCCTCGTGCCCCACGGTGGGCGCCAGAAAACTGTTAGCATAACAACTAATACCTCTGGAGTGCAAGTTGGTACGGATAGCTATGCACACTATGCAATGAGTGCTCTTCAAATTAGGAGGGGAAGCTCCCTCGTTGTGCTAACAAAAGTGCTTGAAAAGAAAAGTAACTTAAACTATATCCTGTCTTTTTGTCTCAGCTGTAAGAGGCACAAGGCTTTCAAGAAAACTCTATACGTTGCAGCTAAGTATTTCTGGTTTCGCAATACTTAACTACAACACACAAAACTAAGTAACTTACACTATCCAATCCCCTCAAGAATTCAAAGCATGAGGAAACGGAGCCGGAATGATTATTAGACGATAAACCGGGTACAAACTCACAACGTGAAGGAAAGGTGGCATGACTATCTGCTTGTCTGAATAGGCTTATTACTCACACACATCACATGATAAACCAAGTACAGATTCTCAACTTGAAGGCAAGGTGGCACAACTATCAGCTCAATCTAAATAGGTTTATTGAATACAAAACACGAAGGATAGCCAATTAGGACAATAAATTGCATAGGTGAGACACGCATACAATCTACGATCGAACTAGCCACTATGTCTAACTAAGGCAAACATTCATCATAATAATTGCATGAAACCCAAGTGGCATAACAATTCATTATCACAATAAATACTCATGAACAGATACAGAACGAGCAATATTACAGGCAAGGTAGGCATAGCATATATTACTCTCTCGTGCAAAGTTATGTACAACTAAGCAAAAACTCTTATTTATAGACATCAAAAGGTGTAGGGAACCCTAAAATCACCTTGAGTCAACTACAGTCTCGCAATGCATCCAAGTTTTATTGCTAAACCCTAATAAAGCAAACTATACAGTTAACTGGAAAACTACCATCAGTTAACCGGTACAATTAATCTAAAAATGGACAATGTGCAAGCATGCATGTCTTTATTGAAAGCAAGTTAACTGGAACACTACCCTAAACCTAACTCCTACGAAGATATTTCCAAGGAAGAGATATGCATGTATGAAATCAGCAAGAGAACTCAAGACTGAAAGTCGAGTTAACTGCTGCTTTTGACTCTATCCTTGAAACTAATTGCAAGTCACAACTGATTGATCACTCCCACTCATCACGATCTATCATCTCATCCAAGAACTAGTCGATCACTCCATCCTCTGGCACTCTGATACTATCCACGATGATAATCTGCCCCTTCAACTCCTTGTCGCCATTCTTGATTGTCTGCATGCATTCTCTAACCTCTCCAGTTGCTTTTCTGAAACTAGCTATCATCACTGAGATGTTTTCCAGTTTGGACGCCAAAGAATCTCCCTCGAGATTATCACGAACCAGCCCCTCAAACTCGGCTTGCACTGCATCAAGACCAATATACGTGCCATCCTCAAGAAGATAATGACACGGGATCTGAACAACAAAGCCACTGATGAGTGCGAGGGTTGCGATAACGTTATCTCTGAGTGTAATCAACTTGGTAGAGATCTTCTCAAATGTCTCCCTCCTGAAAAGATGTTGCTCCCTCCAAGCAAAGATTTTATCTTTTTCTTCACCTTCCTCCATGGTGTCATAGGCAACCTCCAACTGAGATATCAAAACACGATCCTTTGCCAAACTTGCAGCCACTGCAATCTCGAGTTGTTGAATTCCCTGACGAAGTCCATGCGGATCACCCCTCAACTGATACAGCTCTGCAAGAAGATGGCGACCCACAACAATGAAGTTGTCAACCCAGTTGTCCAGAAGTCTACCATGATTGACTAACTGATCCAACTTTTGTTGTTCTGCAAGTGTACTTCGTGGAAGAACAGGCGCTCTACTTGGATTTCCATGAACAAGATCAGAGATATACTGTCAAAGTTGACTGTTCTCAACTCTGAGAAGTGTTTTATCCTCTCTGTCCTTTGTGACTCGTTCTTCAAGATTATTTGTGACAATCCTAAGAAGGCTCACTTTTGTCTCTCGAGTGGTTCTGTCGAGATTCGCCTTGACGAAGGTAAAGTCACCAACCTCAACCTCGTCCAGGCTTTTACCCACTGGCGGTGTAGCAACTTCTATAACAATCTCCGACTCTGGAGTCTTTTCAATATGCACCTGCTTCTTGATTTTCTTGTTCGACCTCCCCTGATAAGGTTCGCCAAACTCAGATAAATCAAGGTGATAAGAAGGCTCTTGCCTCTATCTTCCCAAAGATCTCTCGAGCCAACTTGAATTAGAAATACTATCAAATCGAGGAGAGACCGTCCCTAATGTATCAACCAGTGGTAGATCAGCCGTCTCTGGTGCTACTCGAACTTGTGATTCTGGCTCCGAATCTATATCAATAGGATGAAAATGTGGTGAACATGGCGGACTAGGAGGTGAAATACATGGCTCAGCCTGAATGACTATCTCTACTGGAATCTCAGGCGCCTTTTGTACTTGTTTTTGCTTCCTTTTTCCAGTATGCTTCCCCTTCGTGTTCCCGTTGAGTCTAACTCCTTCAAGCGGCTTCAAGATAACCTTAACCCGAGGCCTTGACCTCGAAGTAGAAGGCAACGAACAAAACCCTACTGGCGGCTCTGTGACTGGAAGTGTCTTGTGCTTCCTTTTACTCTCCAAGAACTGTCTACTGGTTTTGATAACTGATTTAGACACATCCTCAATGGAAGCACTCTCCCTAGCATACCAATCTGGTGAGCAAAGTGGCTGGCGAGCAACTTGATCTCTGACATACGAGCTAAGTAGAACCTGTCCATCATCATCTGACAGGCCCTCAACATCCTCTGATAAGTAATCAGCAACCTGAGTAATAGTGAGTCTGCAGTAGTAACGACGACGAACCTCAAATTCATCCTCGCAATTAGCACAGAAATCCTCAATTGTTGGCTTATGTGCAATCCCTCACTCCAACCTGGCTGCATAATGACCCAAAGGATCATAAGAACATCTCTCAGTGTGAGACTTGAGATTGAATCTCTCAAGTTCGGTCGTCATAAACTTGCAATCAGCCACAATCCTGCATGTGAAAATACCCCATTCGAAAGGAAAGGAAACTGCTGACTTATGGCGACTGCAAAGAAAGGAGTGAACATGTCGAACTTGTTTGAGAAACTCCATGAAAAGAACACTGTCTGACGAGTACCTAGGTAACATCAGAGGCTCTCCAGCATAACCAAAGACTCGAATATATGTGAAAGTAGGGAATTGAATGAACCAATCCGCCCAACCTTCCATTGCTAATCTGGCCTCTGGTGAAATCCGGATGTGCATTTCATTGTCGAGATCCCTGACTTTGCTCATGAAAAAGTGATCATTCACCGCTCTAAAATCCTATTCAGCCTTAGAAAACTCCAACTGAGAGTAATACTCGTGAACACACTGAACACCAAGAGTCTCGTTAGTCTTCAGGTGTCTGAAATTGCCTTGAGAGGCAACCAAGTATACCAAATAGGACACCATGTGAAACTCGTGGATCTTGAGGAATCTAGTAATCTGCTGGTGAAGGCACTCGCTGATCAACATAGACCAATCAAAATGCTCTGAGTTGTCCAGGATCCTAGAAATGATGTAAAACATCCATGGTTGGAAAGTACTAGCGTCTTCCTAACCTGTAACCCGATTGAGTAAAGATATCAAAACAGCAACCTCATCCTTGAACTCACCCCGACCAACCTTTTTAGGCATATTAGTCTTCTGTATTTTCAGCCACTTTTGAGCAACTTTCCTCTACGAACGCTCTTGATCTTCATACCATATCTTCTCACAAGCCTCAATAACAACAGTGAAATTATCTGATCGCGGAGTAATAGCAAAGCACTTTTCTACATCCCTCGGCTTAAGACTGCAAATAACTCTCCCATCCGCTGATCTGATTTGTCGTGTAGACGAGTCGTAATGCTTGATGCAAGCAAGAACAAACTCAAGATCAAAAGCTGTGATAGGAATAGACCCTGCTGCCAGCAACCCGGAATGCTCAAGATTCTTCATCGTACTGCTGCTAATGGCCTCCAAACTGCTCAGATTCACCATTGGATAAACATGACCTAAGTCGGTATCAATGGTTCACAAAGTCATGCATTAGAACCGATTTGGTCTTATAATCCATGGGATTGAACTACATTTTAAAAATGAGGACTTTTGACTGTGAAGTTGGGTATGTTCGGACAACTTTTCGAAAAGAGTGGAAAATACTGGACAAGGCTAAAAATAGCTTATGGCGGGAAAATTTTCTGAAATGTGGGTTTTGTGTAGAATCAAATTCTAAGACAACCCAGATCAATAAAAATTTGAAAATTTGAGTTTTAGCAAGGCATGCAGAGGTTTTTCAGTCAAGAAAAAGCACTGCTTCTAGAGCTCGCTTGGGGCAATTTTTCCCGAGAAAATCTAGAATATGGGTTTTGTGCAGAATGAAAGTCTAAGGCAACCTAGATGATGCGATTTTGGAAAAAGTGTATTTCAAGCCTCCATGCAACGAAATCCCTCTGAAAAAGCAAAAAAGCTAGACTCGCAAAAGCACAGAAGCAAGAACTCTGACGTTGAAGAGTGAAATGTGCGAGCTCAGATGTCTGAATTCCGAATGTTTGCTGATTTCTTTGTCATGCGTAGAAAGTACCTAAGATGAGAAATAGAGGAAATAAGACAGAAGAAAGAAGGTTTTGTTTGCTCTGCTTCTGTAGAATTCGCCTATCTCTGACTTGGATTTGATGTAACCTGCATGCAAATTAAAACAAAATTTGGAATCGCCTTCCTCTGAGCAATTTGAATCCAATGCTACGAAAAATATTGAAATCTGACACCTGTAGCACCTTGAATCCTCACATGCATGAAGAAATCGCCATTTATGAAGCTCTGAATAAGCACGACTTGCTTGAGAATGATGAAATAATGGTCTTTAAGCCTTTAAATAAATAAATTTCATCAAAAACTCGTCCATCTTCTCAACTAGAAGCGCACTTCTCAAAATAGACTTTAAACTGAACCTCAAAATCAAGCGCACCTCTGATTGGACCTTCAAAATGGACGCCTGGGCTGTGATTGGCTTACACAAGAGTTAACTGTATGCATGAAATAAAGCGCCACATCATAAAATCATTATGATTGGACCAAAAATATTCGACTTGATCCTGATTGGGCCTTGAGGAGTTAACTGAAAATCCAAAATCCCTAAAAAGGTGGTACCTTTCATGGAACTGAAACATGCTTTTTCAGTTAACTAACATGCATGCACAAAATCGCTAATTTTAGCAATTTAAATAAATCCTTTTTGAAAATTGAATTTTAAATATTAAAATAATATTTAAAAATCCCACCATTCATGGGCGCCACTTCATCTTTGAGTTCAAAAAGTCAACCTTTGACTTTTGGCGAATTTCAGACTTAGCCAATTTTGATGAAAATTTTGGATTCTAACCTCTTCGGAGCCTTTGTTCAATCCCTGACATCCGATGACTGACAAGCCTGATTGACTGGCTGACGGTTGCATCGCATCGCAGGACAAAAACTGATCAAAACACTCCTTGAGACTGCAGACCACAAAACTGAGATCTGAGGACTCAAAAATCCAAGCGCCCCTTTGCAAAAGTTGCGCTTTTGACCTCACACTTAACCATTTTTTCATTGTTTTCATCTTACGACGATAAACTTGAACCCCTCGTATCTCATATTCAGCAAACTTTCAAGACTGGCAAACTGGTGCAACGCAGAGTTCAATCCATTTCACAAAACAACTGCAAAGGTACACTTCAAAAAACATCATCTAAGGGGTGAAAAAGGAGGGCACTTTTTTCAAAAGGTGCACTTTTTCCTCCAAAGATAGCCATTTCTGGAACTAACCAAAATATCACTGAAACTCCAACTGCGGGCTGCTAAGTCATCTTCTAATCTAACGGAGACAGGCAACGGATAGCTGGACGTAACACAAACAAACTGAATATCTGAGACCACCAAACAGAAGGCATTAAAGGCCTCAAAAGTTCAAGCGCCTTTTTGAAAAAGTGCTCTTTTGCTTTCAGAGATAACCTCAAAATCAAGATTTAACCCTACGTTCATCTCCTCGTCCCGGCTCTTCAGCAACTCTGATTTACATGCTATAGGGTGCAACACGAAGCTGGACTAAGCGAGAAACAAACCTCAAAGGTGTCATTTGATCTAAATCCTTCGTTTGGAGCCTCAAAATGATGGGTGCCCCTGGCTTAGAGGCGCGCTTGTGGTTGCAGTGTTAGCCATTTTTTCATTTCTCTATTTTTTTGTTATATCTCCCGTAACTTGAGCTAAACACGTCCGGCTGACAGGCTTGATAGTTCATCGCGAAGCTAGCGAGATCCCGGACAAATGTTCGCGGAAGTGACAAAGCCTAAAAATAGGATCTGACCCCCTAAAAGATAGGGCGCCTTTTTCAAAAGGTGCTCCCTTCTCCAGAGTCAGAAAAATTTGATGATTTTCCTTCAGATTTCCACTTATCTCAAAACTCTTCAATATCAGACTGACATGAAACTGACATACGCTCCATACTTGAAAGGCCCAAAAACCATCTCCTGACATCACTTTAACAAGGTTAAGACTATATTTAGCAAAATGCCTTAGTGAAGCAAAATATTTGGTTTGGGTACAACAGACCGGTAACTTAGTTTCATTCACTTGTTGAAATTACAAACACAAACACAAGAAAACCAAATTAAATGATAACGTCAGCATCATAAGTGTAGCATCAACTACCATTACAAATTCTTATGCTCCAAGCACTTATTTATAAGCTTACAAAATACAGTTTTGGGGATCCGGAATAATCATTAATTAATGCCACAAAAATCACTATCTTTAAATGATACTGCCTAAACCAACTAAAAAGAGTAAAGAACCTTAAAGTAAAAAAAAACCATTCTACACAAAAACTAAGTTAAAGTTAACTAAAAGCAACTTAAAAATAGGACCTCAACCTTATGTCCAAAAACAGGACCTCTGATGAAAACAACTGCTAAAAATAGCAGTCTGATCTTCCCTGTGATTCTGACATAGCTCCTTGCTTTGAATCTTTTGAAGAAATTTGTAACCCTAGGTTCTGTTGTTGACAAACTAATAAAGAAATTCTCTTTTGCATAACCTTTTCACCCAAACACCCTACCTGTTTGATCAAATCTGCAAAGTGAGAACTGCTACCTAGGATTCTGACAAGGTTCAAAAATAACGTTGAAACCATGGGATGGCTGTATGCAAAACTCCAGCCTCACAATTGAAAAAAATTATCAATCAAATATGCAGAAATATGTAATGCAATGGCTGCAAAACTGCTGTTATATCCTCTTCCAAACAGCTGAAAAATGTCACCTGCAAACTACAGAGAAACCCTAGGATTTATAATTTGAATGTCATACAACATAAACCCTAGGCAGCTGGAACAAAATGCCAATATAAGTTCTCCAAATGGCTAAAATTGCCCTGAAACAATAAGGTTTTGATCATAAAACACCAATATGAAACCCTAAGTGATTGAACCTGCGATTGAATGTATCAGCAAAACCCTAGCACTGAACCTCGATGTGGATGAAAGAGTTCCACAAAATGCAAACCCTAATTCCACTTAAACAAACCCTTGATGACGCCTTGAATCCTTTAAGAAAATCTGCTGAGACTCCTCAAAACACCAATGGCCCCCTAGAAAAGGACAACAAACTGATTGGATAAGACAAAACACTTTTAAGGCACTCCCCCTCAAATAGATAAGCCTTCCTACAAAGCAAGCACCGCCAAATTCAGCCAACCGTGCTTCTAAAAAGACTAAACCACTTGAAACTAGCACATTGATGCTTAGCACACTCCTAGATGAAGGAAGCCACTTAAATTTTGGTCTTCTATTGCAAAGCACACTTCATGAAGATGTCTACCACTTAAAAGTGGGCATATTCATCTCAAGCACACTTTTCTACCTTCCCTCCCACTGCCCTTGTCATAAATTCCTTGAGTGCACTTCTCTCCTATTATTGCCACTTAATATTTACAAATCCTCATCAAGTGCATTTCTTAACTATCTTATCCACTCAAACATGACACAAAACACCTTGGAAAAAATTTCACTTGTATTTGCCACTTAAAAATGGATGGCATATCGTAAAGCACGCTCCATGATGGTCTCAACCACTTAAGCGTTGGTTTAATCCTCCTAGATGCGCTCTATCCCTACCATTACCAATTACACTTGTCAAATACATGTTTAGCGCATTCCAAATGGTATAAAAATATGACTAAAAACATGCAAATGCACTCTTGGTTGATCTTAGCCACTTAAAACCTTAGTGATCACCTATTTGGCATGCTTATAGGCTCTTTCTATTACTAAATACTGCTTATCAACAACAAGGTGTGCTTCTCTAATCTCCTTGACACTCTGACTTGGACAAACTATGCTAGGCACATTTCTCATACCTCCTCACCAATTCTTCAACACCTATACCAATTTCATAATCTTAGACTGCATACCATTAATCGTGGTTTGGATTTCATGCATGGCTCAGCCAATGAACAATACAACTTGAAGAATTCAAATTTCAAACTCGTTTTCAAAATGGAGCAAGCAACAAATATATTACAGATGAAGTCATGACATATGGGTTTTAGACAACATTTCAACAAACTAACTCGAGGAAACATATAAGGACTGTCATGCCAATTTTTAACAAGTCACAAATGCCACAAAAAGCATCATTAAAAATTGCAAAGTGACACAGGCACACAAGTGTCATCCTCAAAGCAACTTAAAAAATTACTACAGTTCATTCAAGGGACTCCAATCTTAGGTGAGGTAAGGATTCTTTAGTATAACTGATCAATAAAGGCTATGCTCATTGTGCATTATCAATGACAATGGGATCAGATTGTTTATTTGCGATTTCTGAAGTCACACTTCGTACTTTCATCAATCTACATCTCACAAGGACTATCAAACTAAAAGTTTTGTAGGAGTGCAACACACTACTTGGTTGTTCAGCAATTTAGATGTTGTGTTAGTAAACCCTTGACTGATTTAAGTTCCCACACTTTAAAGGCTGTCTTTCGACAAAAGGAGTACCTTACAAGCACTAACAAAATGCCTTGCAAATACCTTTTAGATAAAACAATTGGATGAGAGTCTGCAGTTTGAAATTCTAAAGTCAATGCTATAGAAATGAAAATTCAGATCCAGGTATAACCTGCTTAGATTAGAAAAGTACACTCCTCAATATCATCTTATAGATATATATTTTGGCCACTTTATTTCATCCAGGAAGAATGTGCATTATACAAGTTCAACATGTTTAAATAAACTAAAAGCTGCATATGTGCATAATCAGTTGCACTATCCTATCCTTTTGTTTCATTGTATGTTATCTCTGAATGGAAGGCATAAGCTGGTATAAAAATTATCATGAACAATTAGTCAGTTCTTTTTAAAAATCTCTCAATGCAATACTATTGGACCATATCTCAAATGGAATGGCTATTATATTTCCAAATGAAGGCTGGTTGAAGATACAAGATTTACACTCCCATTACAAATTTATTCATAAAAGTTTTCTACCTGATACATATTTTCGAATCAAGCAACAAAGTTTGTCCATCCCATCCAGAAGAAAACCAATAGTTGGATCACTTGCATCCTGTTATCACAAAGCAATTAATTTTATTTTTTGAGCAAAACTGCATTTGAACTTTTTAACACTTCGTTGAATTTGTCTCTTTCTCAAAACTTTACCACGCAAATGCAATTCACCATCATAAGTGACCCACCTATTTCAAAGAAATTTAAACACAATAAATGAATGCACTATACATAATCACTTACTATCTCTACAGATACGGTGCGTGCAGATTTGGATCTCACTGACACAACACCAATGTGTTGGAAGTACCACATAACCTCGGACCGAGCCAGAGCTAAAGCTGAAAAAACCATCTGACAAAACAAAAAATTATAAATACATGGAACCATATCCAACACAAAGGTAGTAGGAGAATTAATGCAACTAAATAAACAGCAGGAAAAATATGAAGGGAGACAAATAACAGAAAAAACCATCTGAGAAAACAAAAAATTATAAATACATGAAACCATATCCAACACAAAGGTAGTAGGAGAATTAATTCAACTAAATAAACAGCAGGAAAAAATGAAGGAAGATAAATAACATAGCAACATACAGAAGCAATGTCAGCATTACAATGTGAATCATGTTATCATAAAATGGCCCTTGCAGTAAGAAACTAATGCAGAGTTCAAATAAAAATTAATTTTAAGGGGATAAAATAGACTTGAGGAACTTAAAAACAAAAAGCAAGGATCTAGATACAAACTATTCAGGCACAGTTGCAAATTTTACATTTCAACACAGGAAATTTTCTTACTTTTTCTTTTTTGTGAGCGTATATGTTGTTTGTGTCTCTCTGTGTGTTGTCTACCATAGTTACAAGACTTGCCCAGAGTCAGCAAGTACAGAGGCGAGTGGGCCTGGGTGAGTCACAGAGACTGAGACTTGGCAAAGACTTGGCTCCCTTCACAACTGGTCACCCTAACTATGGAAAACCCTAAAAACTCGTTATTCCTTCTCCCAGTGACTGAAAATGATGCCCTCCACGTGAAGACATGTGAAATGTGACTGTAAAGAACGTGACAGCAAAAGATGAGTGGCAAATTCAAATATCAGCCAAACGGATCTAAGCCAGTCTGAGTCTTGTAACACTAATGTTTACACACAAAAACATATGACATTTATAATTCTTTAGTGATTCATAAATCAGCCATTCACAGATTGCAGTGGTTCAAAAATCACAGAAAATCAGATATAGATTTATAGTTATATGATGATTAACGAAAAAACATGCCCATGATACATGATCATTCTTGTGTGCTAATAGCTAACAATTAAATCATAAAAGTAAAAAGTAAAATATACAATTCCACTTTTAAAACTAAGAAAACAAATACCAATAAGATGATTATCATCCAAGCTAAATAAAATAATATTACAAAAATAGTCATAAAAATATGTCACAGAGAATACTATATAATATGTACCCTACATATGATGTATAATAATAAAATGTTACCGAAAACCTAAAATGACAAAATGACAAGAAAGCCTTGCTCTTCCTTCATTGAAGACCAACATTGTGA